>CAXHSM010001237.1:47397-204277 GCA_964019185.1 Maratus speculifer | reverse complement strand
TAAAACTAGCTATAATATGAATGGACCTCATTTGCCATATAATTGCAGATTTCTTTAAGTTTGTATTTACATGTGAGGGGTTTACAACCCTAGCAAATCGAATCCATATTGAAAAAAATGTAACAGTCAGTTTGAAGGTACATGAAATCTGTTTTAACCAATCCCATAGTGAACCAAGCCTGTTTTCACATGCTTCCTCATGTATGTTATCTGTTTACAGAGTTGGTTTAATGTTGTGGAAGTGAATAAAACAGATTTTATGCACTTTCTAAATAAGCTATCTCTCTCTCTCTCTCTCTTTTTTTTAATGGACTTTGACCACTGTGGTTATAAGTCCCTTATCTACGTGTGTGAGCATATTTTAAGAAAATTTCAATTTTTAAACTAAGGGAGTAATAATTTTACAATCCACCTATAGTCAAACTGTTATAACAAGCTCAAATGTAACAAGGACTCAGTTTGAAGTGTTTTACCCATAGCACACAGCAAGAAATTTCATTGTTAGAAGGAAATCTTATAATAATAATAATAATAATAAATAAAATGAGCACTTTTTTAAAATATATATATCTATAAATAATAAATAAAAAAGGGGATTTTTTTAAATATTCATTATTTAATCAAATAGAAGTTCAGCCACTTTTTGAGATATAATCAAACTTTCATGCATTACTTTCCACACAGAGAAAGTAAATACATGTGAAAGCGCTTATTGTGAAAACTTGGATATAATGAACAGACACTAGTCTCTTCATAATCATTATAACTCAGCTTCTTTTTACTCATTTATTTTTTTCAATAGACAATGAAGTAAAAATTAAAGTATGGATTTTGCAATATTTTACATTTAAGCCTGCATAAGCATCAGGGTACTACATATGGTACTACTTGGTTATCCTGCCGACCTAAGAAACTAAAAGATTAAATGTCAATAATGGTGATAAAAAATGTCAAACTCCCATAACATTAAACCCATGTCATCTGTTTATTACACCATCAACTGATTTTTAGCCCTCGCACTGACAAGCCCATGTTAATATGTTCACTAAGCTCCAGGTTTCACATCAATACAAGCAATGTTTAAAATAATATAAATCTAATGAATTAATAGATTTTTAATGCATTCTACAATGATAGTTTTATATTTAAAACTGTAATAAAGTTTTTTTTTTTATATAATGCTGAAAATATCATCTTTTTTTTTAGCATTTAAAATATAATTAAGGGAAAACAACAATACAATTTTGCCCTTTTAAAAGACTTCCAAAGAGTTAATACGAAGTTTTATTTGTATTCTTATTAGTGTTTAATTAATTTATTTGTTCTTTCATTATTTAAAATAAAAATTACGTCAATTTGTTTAATTACGGCAATTTTTATATGATGGCAAAATTGATCGATGGTATAACCAAGTAGTACCCATTATATATGTATATAATATACATATATAGAAGTATCTGCATCCTATCGGTTATCTTTAGAAGTGCTTTTTCTATTCTCTGACAAATAAAACAACCAGAATTCCATTCTTTTATGACCAAAGACTCACTGAGTTATGACGCTTTGAGTTTTATAAAAGTACAAATCTTTCCAGCACTAAAAATGAACATATATCTTTTTTTGCACTGGAAAGCAATAAAAATCCATAAAATTTGAAGTATAATAACTTAATGAGTTTGGTCATAAACAAATAAAATTTTTAAATATCAGAGCATAGTGTAAATGTCTTTAAATATAATTTACAAGATACACAGGCCATATATACATATTTTTTTAAATCATAATTTAATATACATAAATGCAAAATAAATGTCAGTCTAAAAGCTGTACTTTACTTCTACACTTTTTTTTAATTCGAAGTATTTTTCTAACATCAGCAGCTTAAGAGATCAATCTGCATAACAACTTTTTTGAAATACCTGGTATATGTATACAGATATATAGAGGAGAAGGTCCAAATACTGGTGTTTTGAGAACTGAGTGCAATGCAGCCTAATGGTGATAAGCAGAGTCTATACAATTAAATGAGAGAAAAAAGCCACAAGAAATACTCCTCAGAAGGCTGTCTCATTTACAACAACACAAAAAGTCTCGAAAAACAAAATTTGGAATATCAAAAGTTTTTCAGGCATGTGCTTCTTCCTTTAAAAAAAATACTGATCATATATTGGCTTGAATGGATGATTAAGTTATTTTCTAGACATATTTAGCTCCCAATTGCCACATGCATGTTATTAGTATTTTACTACATGAATGAGTAACGCTGATTTGAACTTAAACTTGATTGAAACTTGCACTGGCCCAAATACCAGCGACCTAGAGTGGTCTAAATATATTTATTTGGACCCCTGATATTCTCTAGACCTCTCTTTGTTTGCTTCACTTGAAGAGGATAACCCTCTGGATCCCAAACTGGCCAAGATAATTTGAGATATTTTAATTCATATATCTTAATTCCCACCAGAAAATTAAAACAGCAATATTGGCTTTAATTAATAGCAGAACATTCCATATTAAAAAAAACAAAATTAGCCATTGAATTTTTCTGGTGTGAAGTTAGATTATCTGAACTACATAATTTCTAGAACGTGTTCTCTCATGGGAATTAACGGGTTAGTTAATTTACATAGTTTCATAATTAATAATTAATTTAAACAGTTTAGAAATAATTCCAGTCTAATTTTGTAAGATGAAAAAGCAAAACCATGATCGTAAGTCTTCAAGAGCAACACTGGATAGCAGATCATTTAACAAAAAAGCACTGTTGGGCACTCCAAAATTGCCTGCAATAAACTCAAATGAAAGAAGAAAATCGAATTAAAGGAGGTAAACAGCTAAGAAAAAAAAAAAAAAAAAAAAAAAAGGTGAAAGAGTCAGAAATTAAATTTTTAAAAAGTGAAATGATACAATTTGTATCTTCTGCAAAGGTGCTTTCTATGCAGACAAGAATGGAAGAGGGGACACTGGGTTTGATATGTTAAGAATGCTATATATGGGCCCTTAGCAAATGCATGAACGATGACTGTGATTATTATATTCGTTATTTATTTTTTCAGATAAAATAATTATCATTTCAAGCAGCTAGCTTTTTTTCTGTTTGTTTTACATGTTAAAAAACAAAACTAAAAAGACTGTCAGGAATAATCATTAAGATTCTTATAAGTTTGACAAAAAAGCTTGTTTTTTAAGAATTAAGTTTTTTTTTTGGTGCATAAGAAATGTTATAAACAATAATATTTAGTAAAATGATGTTTTTATCACTAAATAATTAAAATTAGCTACAATAATTGTAGGATTCTTTTGGAAAAAACTTAGGTAGCCAATATTTAGATTTCATTTTCACAACTCAAAACTTGCAAACTTTCAGAATTTTGCATTTCATAAACAGTAAATGACTTTTAAACTGATTTTTTTTTTCTCTCGAAACAGATGTAAAGCATGTCAAGGTATCCCACTCTCAGTTTTCTCTTTACTAATTTTGAAAATTGTACAATCTAAATTAAAAACAAAAACAGTAGCTGCTATTTGGATCTTTTCCGCTATATGATACTAGTTTATTGTCATATAAATAAAAAACATGTTTTATAGAACTAATTCTGCACGAAAATGTATCTACTGATGATATTTCCAGCATTAGAAATAAATGTGCATATTGCATAAAATTATTAATAAATGCATCTATTTACCTGAGATACAAAAATATGCTAAAATGCATCTTTTATAAAAATAATTTTAAGACTTAACTTAAAATAAAACAACACTGTAACACACAACGGCACTCAAACTGATTAGTAAATTAAAAATATTATATCATATTAATATTACCTTTAAACTTATCTTTATGATTCCTGTCATGACAGAAACTTTAGAAAATTCCACTGCACTGAATATTTCAATTTTCTCAGAAAATAATTTTTGGATATTGCTCATCAAGCTGTTATCAATGGTGCTGAAAATAAACATTTATAAAAAATAAGATGACCATTCAAACAGAAAACAGTACTCAAGTAATTAAAATACAAATAAAGGCCATTTTAAGAAGAAAAACTAAACTATGGAAAAGCATTCAATTCATATTTTTCACAAAAAAATTATTGTATATGCAGCAAAAGACTGCTAATCTGCACAGCTTGGTGACAAGATTTTTGCAAATTACAGGTGATGTGTGTTTAAACTTATTTTATTCATATGAGGGCAAACTTGAATTGTTAATACTGAAAATAAAGAAGTTACACACTTAACTTGTCAGTTAAATAATTTAATTAAGAGCCCACATTAGTCACTCAAAAAGACCAGGATGATAATGTTAAGTCTATGGGGGGGTGTTATTTAAAAATATCTCGCTCAAATTTTAATACTTTTAATTTTTTTTTCTTTTCTTCTTTTTGGCATAGGGTAGCTAAGGATAATCTACAACCAGGCCAGTTTCTATTTTTTCCGTTTTGGTTTCAGATTCTTCTCAAAAAATTATTTTTAATTAAAATTATAATATAAAAAATATAGAACCAAAATCAAACAAGTAAACACTATCCCGGGTGTAGATTGTCCTCAACTAACCTATGTGAAAAAAAAAAAAAAAAAAAAAAAATTTGAGCGAGATATTTGAAAATAGTGCCGCCTAGACTTAACATTATCATCCAGGTCTTTTTGAGTGACTCCTGTGGCTTCTTAAGTAGGAATCATTTAAAAAAATAATTTATTATTTTTTGTATTTTTAAATATTTTATCAATAGTATTAAAACATGTGGTTTATGTTTTTATATAATGTCTTGAAATCTTCTATAAACAGCCATACTTAGCTGCTAAATCAAAGAATCTTGTTTTTATAAATTTAAATATTCTTTATCAATTATTGCAAGCACATATATAAATATTAAATATAAATTTCTCGTGATTATGTTTATTAACATTGATTAAGGAATCAACTGTTGGTTATCTTCAATTCCATAAATTACAAATATTTCCAGATGAGAAATTAAATAGCCATAGGTCTAGATATCTGGTCAAAGTAAACATCTTTCATTAATACAAACACTTTTTTTAAAAGATTGTTTTTGCTTATTTACCATGTAAATTATTAAATAAATAAAATATTTTTATGCATATTATTATTTTAAATTATAAAAGATAAGTTTGATGTATGATAGTTAAAATGGGAGAAAAACAAAAAAAATTGTCAACATTGGAAAATTAATTTTTAAGAATTAAAATTCATTGATCATACAGTTCAGATTACAGGTTTGTGACTAGCAGTACTCAACTTTCAATTGCATAAAATTCATCCGACAATTTATTTCTTGTGAGATCACATGGTAATTATTGCTTACTAATAATCATTTCCTTCTACCGATGTTTTCAATACCAAATGCAATTCAATTATTAATTAAAAATTTTGCAAGTTTTTTTAAATTAATCAAAATAGCGTTTACAGCTTTTTTTTTTTATATGCATTCGTATTTACATAAATACATAGCACCTATAGTCGTTATCTGGTCCATCTATCTGTCCACATATAACAGTGCAAAAACAATCATCAAATGATTTGAAAATCAGTAAATAGAATCATTGCAGAATTTGAATGAATCATATCAAATTTTATGAAAATTGAATCAAAACTAATATAAACAAGGTATTAATAAAAGTTTTCTTCATTTTATTAAATCTTATCATATATAATTAATTCAATGAAATCCCTTAGCTTATGATTTTAGGTTGCCACAATGATTGTTTTATTAACTCCTAACCTACATGATTAATTCAATCATTCAATAGGATACCTCATAACAGATGGGTTGCCATGGTGATGACATCTTTTTTAAGAGGAAGTTCTTTATTTCTGTATAATTGAATTTAATATATGTAATTGTAATACATTTTATATTTATGTGTTTTTTGTTATAAGAGTGCAATAGCTATTGCACTAGGTTTTGAATATTTATAAAACTAGTTATAGTACAAATGAACATCATTTGCCATATTTGACATACAATTTCTGATTTCTTTATTCTTTTGCTGTATCTGGTTGGCTATGCCTAAATGTAAATCGCACAGTGACTTAATATAAATCAAGTGCTGTTAAGAACCAAACTTTTTAAAACAAAACATAAAACTTAATTTTTCTAATTATCAAATTAAAAACAGCTTTTGTTGAACCAACTCCAATGTACACAATACAATTAATTTAAATAAAAATTACTGCAAAGTAAAAAAAAAAAAAAAAAAAAGTTGGAAATTGCATGTGAAGTGTAGCAAATGAGGTGTGTTTGTACGATAATGAAGTTTTAAAAATATCACTCTCATATATCAATTTCTTAAAATTGTAAATGGTCAATTAAAATTAAAATGCGCACCAAACAGTGTTACCAAACTTATGCCATTATGTAATGAAAATTTTTTTTGTGTGGTCTTGTAAATTAATAACAAGTGTTCTTTGCACCATAGATTATGCAAAATGTATACTGTAATATGTACTTTATAGATGCATCTATATTGTATTATGTTCGAATGAGTGTAACACCATTAAAATGCATTAGAAACATTTTCCCTCATTGACTGTAATACTTTTGATTGTCCCTGTCATCGATTTTCATAAAATTTGAAATGACTTGACAAAATTATGTAATAATTATATATTTTAAATTTAAAACGATTCGATAGGGTAGTATTTGTGTTGTTCTAAGCGGTTGGACGGACTGAATGACAACTATAGGTGCTACATATTTACATAATTACAAATGCACCTAAAAAAAGGCAAGGATAGTATTAAAACAGCAACTGCATCTTATTCTACATACCTTGCAGCATATGCATTGTACTTGGATCGGTGTGATCTGTTGGTGCTGGGATAAGTGCGCCTGCTAGAGTCACTACTTCTTTCATGCCGGATGCCTTCCTTGTACAACTGTCCCACTTCGGAATTCACCGAAGTCACATCCTCCACAACTCTCTTCATCATGGCCCTCACATTTCTTGGCTCAATAGCATTCAACCAATCTCTCGTCTCAACACTTTTACGAAGCATCTAGAAGAGAGAACAGAAAAATTAGCTCTATATAGAGGACAGTTTTAAATGCCTGATTTCCATATGATGTACACCACTCATGATGAACTAACAAATGAGAATTTCAAAAATACTGTTAATTAATATTGATTTAATACAAAAAAAAAAATCATAAGAAAAAGTACAAGGTTTAGCATGGCTGCCGATATTAAGAAATATAGAATGGAGAAATATTTTGGGAAGAATGTACTTATAATCTGAAGCAAATGATGTAGTTTCTAAAATGAAGAATATAAACATGAAATAACTTAAACTAAGAATTTTTTGGTTAGAACTTTTTGTATAACATTTTAAACATACAAATATAAGATGTAATACAGGACAATTAAAAAAAAAAAAAAGAAATATTCATAATAAATTTTGAAAGCCACTTTTCAAAATGAAGGATTAAAAATCTTTGTCATTGTCTGCAAGAATATTTTAAAATGCATGAAAATAAAGGGGAAAAAAACAACAACAACAAAAAAAAAAACCACGATCACAAGTTGTTTTCTACAGGGTTTTCCAAAAGCTTTGTCTCCTGATGAAAACATTTTTAGTTCTTTTTTCTGTTAGTATTTAATTACTTTATTGCAGTTGTAAGGAATAAATTGCATTATTATTCTTTTTTTTTCAAATTTGTCAGAGATAAAGAAAATGTAATTAAATTTCAAAATCTAAGGAGGAATAATTGATCCCCCCCCCCCTTCTCCTTGCATCTATGAAGTTTAGTGACATTTAGATTGCAAAAATTTAAACCAGCAAAAGGGCCATTTAGAATTCAATTCACGTGTGCCTGCCCATTATTGTATAAAGAAAAGGCCCATATAACCCAGAAAAGGAACAGATAATCAGAATAATATGAAATAAAAATGAAACTCTTTGCCAATAAAATAACTATTAAAGCCAAGTTTGGTTTGGTTTATTTTTGTCGGCCGATTATCTACGCTAGGGATATAGGCCCAGGGGGGAAGTGCCCTTCGTGGGTGTCTTTATAAGGGAACCTAACCCGTATTTATGCAAGGTTCGAAGAAAACCACAAAAACGCCAAACGGTTAGGCTGACAGCCGCGATTTGGTTCGAACCCTGCACCTGCCGTCTACCAGTTGAGAGGTTAGAACCTCTCGGCCACTGGTGGGGCATTATTAAAGCCAAGATACACTATATTGCCATTGATTATTGGACACTTGCAATTTTAGACATTTTACTAAATATCTAGAAAAATACATGAGGAATCATCTCGAAACTCTTAGTGTATAAATATAATAGTATACGTCATACATCTCCGAGAAGATTTTTTATTGAAACTCCATAAGGGACCGTCAACAAATTAAAAAAGAATGAATATCTTTTGAATAACCCTGTCAAAACTAATGTAGCAAAAGCGCTCAAACTCTAGATTATGATTGAATGCCTTATTGTAATACACTGTGTTCATTTTTATGCAAGTAGCATGCATACTCTCAGAGTAATTAAGGTTTTTATAAAAATGGTCCCAAATTTTTCCAAGTTTTTTCCTTATAATTTTCATAGTTCTTAATATGAAATAATATTTTTTTCAGAAAATATGACAAACAGCATTGCACACAGTACCCTGTAATCAGAATTAAAAAATAATGAAAATTGTATACAAAATGAGTTGGTTTACTAAATAATTTTTTACTGCGCATGCGTCAACGATATCAAAATTTCATTTGCATATTATGTTAGCTAAATGTATAGAGCAACTTTTGTGAAAGTCACAAAATCATAACTTGAAAATTCTGAAAATAATCGTCAATTGAATAAGTTGAAAATCCGTTATTCTCAAAATGAAGCAAAAACAAGAGGGGTTGTATCCATATATTCATTGATTAGTGTCAATATAGAATACACAATATGGGATGTTACGACTACTTTTGAATAAAATCCCTCATTTTTTTGCTTCATTTTGGAAACAACGGATTTTGTCCTTTTTCTATAGACGATTACTTTCAGAATTTTCAAGCTATAATTTTGAGACTTTTACAAAAGTTGCTCTATACATTTAGCTAACATAATATGCAAATGAAATTTTGATATCTTTGACGCATGCACAGTAAAAAATTATTTAGTAAACCTACTCATTTTTCATACAATTTTTATTATTTTTTAATTCTGATTACAGGATACTGTGTGCAATGTTGTTTGTCATATTTTCTGAAAAAAATATTATTTTATATTAAGAACTCTGAAAATTATAACGGAAAAACTTAGAAAAATTTGGGGCCATTTTTATAAAAACCTTAATTACTCTGCGAGTATGCATGCTATTTGCATAAAAATGAACACAGTGTATTACAATAAGGCATTCAATCATAATCTAGAGTTTGAGCGCTTTTGCTACATTAGTTTTGACAGGGTTATTCAAAAGATATTCATTCTTTTTTAATTTGTTGACGGTCCCCTATGGAGTTTCGGTAAAAAATCTTCACGGAGATGCATGACGTATACTATTATATTTATACACTAAGAGTTTCGAGATGATTCCTCATGTATCTTTCTAGATATTTAGTAAAATGTCTAAAATCACAAGTGTCCCATAATCAATGGCAATATAGTGTATTTGTCGCTACAGAAATTAACCAAACATTAGAATATGTTAAAAAATAACACCAATCTAATATTGCTAGATACACTGATAAATAAAAAGGAAAAGAAAGGGGGGGGGGAGGGAAATACCAAAAGCAGGAGGTAAGAACATTATTATATTATAGTATAATAACCAAATGGATATAATATGTATATGAATTTGGGCACATTTCAAAATCTCAAACCTTAAGTATAAATTGTTTGTCTACATAATACTAGTTTCATCATTTTACTAGGTTTCACAAGTTCTTAAATTATGAAATTTAACATCAGGTTGTTTCAAGGAATGAGAGTTAATTTGCAATGAGATCTGGCTAGATTATATTGTCATAGGTTATCAATAATATGAAAATATCTCAAAAAAATTATCTACATTCCTCTAAGACCAAACAAATGAGAAAAGTAAAAAATCCTTATAAAGATATGTAAGCCCAGTTGCACAAACTGTCCAATATGGCAGCAGATGCTACAGATTATTTTAAACCTTGCAGATTAATTTACCATCTTAAAAAGAAAGGTTAGGCTTAAAAAAAGTTGAAATTTACTTTAAGTCTCTAAATTTATGGTATTTGTTTCATAATTTTATGATTTTCTTTATAAAGGCAACTTTTTCTTATTTTATGGAATATTGTTTTAGTAGGCTTAGTTTAGCAACTCTTGGGTTGCAGATAAATTTTAGTTAGCTGCAAACTGATGCAGAAAATTCTGCTTCTGGGTATATAAGGCATATTTATGTACATAAGCTATAAACATCTAGCCTTTTAGCAGTCCATTTTGTAGTGTCTAATTTTTATTTAACATAGTTTTTATAAAAAATTATTTTCACTTATTCACAAATGAAAAATATATATACATATTAAAATAATGTAGTTACCTATTACATATCTCCTTTCTATAGATTCAAAAAGAAAAATGCATATAAAGCGTATAATTATATATATATATATATAATTTAGGTTTTAAAAAAATTATCAACAATAATGAAAAAACCACATGCAATCTAAAAATAAAATGAATAATAACATTCTTTCAACAACCATTAAGAAATAATAAATATAAAACATTAAAAATACAGTGATATATTTCAGACAATAACAAAAATTGCCAATATTAACATATAATATGCAATTCCAATGATTTTAAACAAGTGATTTCAACAGGAATTAGAAATGACAAAAATTGATAAGAGAGATTAAAAAACAACAATAATTTAAAAATACAATGAAAATAGACAGAATAGCTAAGAATGTGCTTTTATTAGGATGAGCGAAGCGAATCCTCTACTAGTCCACTCAAATGACACTTTGTCGTACACTTTACAAAAAACTATACAGTATTTTCACTTGAAATTAAACACAAATATAAATTATGATCTGTAGATTTGCAGAATATTATTTTTTTTACAGAAATACTTTTCAAAAAATTATTATTTTAATTAATTTATTTTACATGTTTTTCCATTACAAACGCATTTTTTCAAATAAAAAGTGAAGCACGTATGTTTTCAGAAGAAAAACTTAAATCATGGGGTCAGTAATTATAGCTAGAATCATCATTAAATAAATAAATAAATAAAATATATTTTCATTATTCTGACAAAATATCTCAAAAACTGATTTCAGATTTTCAAACTATGCTCATTCCTTTGATTATGTATAGTTTCATGATTTCTTTTATAAAATGTATAAAATATTTTTTTTAGGAAAATTATAGCACATTTTTAATGAATTAAAATTTGTGAAAATTCTCTTATTAACATTCAATTATAAAAGTATTTTTCTGTGTCAGGAATTCAAATACACGATTTATTCTTATTTTGTGAAATCATTTAAGCAGATGATATTTATGAATTTTAAAAGAATTACATTATGTTTTTGTGAAGTGGCAATAAAAGAATTGTAAACAAATAAAATTAATATTTTGTATAATTCTACTTCAAAAATATTTTTATTTATACCAGTTTTATATCATAAATAAACAATCTGAGGAAATTCTTAGTTATTTGGTTGAAATACATTTTAAAATTAAAATGCGCCGAAACATAAAATTACATTTTTGCTTAATAAAGATGCAAAAATAATTTTAAAGATATATTATTACTTTCAAATATTTATCTTATAGCATAATACTTCGCGAATCCAAACAAAGCATGGCTTTTGCTAGTATATTTATATAAATTATTAAGTCTTTCAATATGAATGTGCTTTCAGGAAAAAAAAAAAAAAAAAAAAAAAAAACAAAAAACAAACAAACATATAATTTGCTTTCATTACCTTTAAATTTTTAGAGAAGAGAGAGAAAGAAAAAAAAAAAAAAACTTAGAATGACAAGTTTTTTTTTTCTGTTTATTTAATATTATTAAATTTAAACTATCTTATTCTAACAAAATGCAATATAAAATTTACAAGAATGGTTTCATTTCAAACCTTCAAAGACCATAGCACCTACATCATTTAAAATTTATAGGGATTATTAACTCTCTTTCTATATAAATGAGTTTTGAGAAAATAAAGATGAAACTAATACATATATAATTTGATATTGACTGGTTCATACAATCTTTTAATGGTTTGTAAAACCAAAAATTAGAAAAAAATAGCTGTCTCCTTTTCTTTCAAATTAACACAGTTGTTCTTAAATCACCTTGTTTCAACGAAATGTCTCAGTAATTTATTTTGTATATAATTTTCAATATTTCATTTATTTTTTAAAAAACCAAAAAAAAAAAATACATTAAATGTTTCAAAAATATTTCAAAATGCAAGATATGCATATGTAATACATAAAATATGATTAACAAACTAAGTTGCCAGCATATAACACAAACAGTGAAATAAAATAATAAAAAACAAACCTGAGAAATATTTAATCCCTGAACTTTCACAAAATGATTCAAGAGTGTCTGAAATTAAATAAATATATTTTAACAGTTTTGTTAAAATATAGTGAAAACAATAACACAATGAAGAAAAATGATTTTGAAGCTTTATAAGATATACACTAAATTATCACCTGTGAAAAAATAGAAATGTGTGCAAATATCATGTTTATGTAAAGATGATGATGTTACATTAAAGTAAAGTTGTAACATTAATTTTCCAAATTAGTTTCTTGAAATGTATAATTATGCTAAATAACTTCTGATAGAAAAAAATGCACTATTTTATCAAAATATATATTTAATCAGAAATGCAGCAGATAATTTAAAAAAAAAAAAAATCACAAAACTGAGTCATTTTACGTGAATAATGATGTGATTACAGATAAAAGAATTACTTTAATAGGTTTTAGATTCCTCAGGAGCTGTGTTGGTAGCCTTATAGGGGCACGGCATGAAAGAAATCAATTATTGAGTGTAATGGTGCCTGATTTCATGATAAAAAATCCTAAGTAATTATGCTTTTCTTTAGTTTAATATTGGTAATAAATTTTTTTAATGCTATTTTAGCACTCATTAGAAGCCAAAAATTTTGACCTGGATTAGGACTATTCTCAGATTAGTCCATAGTTTTAATATCAGATTTTTTTTCAGATAGGCCTGAAACTAAAGTAGTGAAATATGTGGAAAATTATTTTATTAATTTATATTATGTTGTGGAAATAAAACCTGAAAGTTACACAATAAAATCATTTATGAATAAATTATATTCTACCTAACAGATTAATTTCGTATCCAGTGTTTTCTGCAGTTTCCATATATTAACATTCGATTTATTCTTTTGAGCTGATCCAAAGTATCGGGACAGATTGTGTGATTGTTAAGGTTAGTTGGGTGAATTAGTCCTTCAGTTTTCATCTAGGATAGCTCAGTTGGAAGAGCATTGGCAACTTCAGCCAATACATCCCTGGTTTAAATCCTGGACCGTACTTTTTTCAAACACTTGGAAAATTCACTTCTCTTGTCTACCAATTTTGTTGTATGACAGAGTACAAAGTCTTTTTAAAAAATGCATTTTCCTGAACTTAAAAATTATTTTAAATAACTGACTTTAAACACTCCTTTAAAGATGCCAGTGAAAACTGATGCTATAGGGACAATTTTAGTCATCCCATCCCAAATTATTAATTAGCATCAGTTGTCACAGGTACATTAACTCTTTTGGTTGGCCAAATAATGGACAGTTAAAATCACTGCAATTCAATTGCTTGGAAACAGCCATAAAACAAGAGTTAATAAACTCAATTAACCAAATCACTTATAAAGCACTCACTAATTAAAAAAGTCTTTAAGGCGCAACACTAGTCACTGGAAAAGATCCAGATGATAATAGAAAGACTCAGAATACAACTAGGACTTCCCTCAGAGGGATTAGTCTGAGCGATATTGCTGAGAATGAACATTTAATAACTTGCGATAAGTAAAGAAAATGAGATGTTACCTTTAATTGGTCATTCATTGTGATAAAATATGATGATGAAAATAAGCATATTGAATCATAGAATTACAAAATCTTATATATAAAGTTGCATATACTATTTTTACAAAAGAAAAGCAAACCATGCATGGATATAAAATTGGAAATATGCAAAATGTTAAAAGTAATACAGAAAATAAAACACCAAATTTTCCTATATTGGAAATATAACTATTTGAAATGATGTCATGAGCATAAACAGAAGCTTCGCACCGATTTGAGAAACTATAAATAACATAAACTATTATGTTTGAAGAGAATGGAGTGTATTTTATCTGGTGTGAAATCCGTCCGAATAGTTTGTAATGTTGAATATCTGTTTTCCACGGATGCAATGAGGTTGTCGATAAATAAGGAATATCCTTTTTTTAAAATTTGTCTTAAACGAGCACTTACATCTTATAAGTTACGGTGATGTCAAAGTTATAGTTTCTGACCCCAACAGTATCCTAGAAATTGCAATATTCTCAATAAATTAGGTTTAAAACTTTTTCTAGAAAAAAATGTTTAATTTGTGAAATTAAATTGTCGAATATTTTAGAAATCATTCATAACGAGAATATTATACCCTAAAGTTGCCACCAAAAAAAAAAAAAAAAAAAAAAAAAAAAAAAAAAAAAAAAAATTAAATTTTTAATCATATTGACATCAAAGAATTCTCAATTTTATAACTTTTTTTGCTCGTGCATTGATGGTGATTATTGTTCCTACGCAAAATATAGTATATTTTGCAGCAAAGATAGATACCAACATTTTTTGCCCACATTATTTTTTAAATCGGCTAGGTACTCCCAATGATAACGAAAGACACACATATGTTAATGCTTTAAAGCATAGAAATACAGAATCAAAAGCTATTTATCTCCTATATTATACACATAAATTATCTAATTAGTGCTAGCAGATGCATTTTTAAATATACATAGATCAATATAACGCTTCATTTTTCTTTTATTAGTATTTCTTAGTATTCATTTTTCATTTATTTGTATTATTCAGTAAAAAACTCACTTTCTTAAGCCCAAACTACGTCAAACTTTTTATAAAAGCGCCTAAGTCCATATAACAGCAAAGTATTGTGAAGAGTATTAAATACAAGTTAGTAAGAAACTTAGCCAAACGGAGGTAATAAATCACCAAATATTGTTCTTTTCGCCCTCTCTCGAAATGCATTTTTTCCGTACATTTAAAAAACACGATTTTCAGTCATCTTATTTAAAATTCAAATAAATAAATAAGAGGAAGCAATAATAGCATAAGTCAAAACATTTTATTTCAGCATCAAGGAATTGTATCGTAGTTACACATGTGGGAAAAAAGCTGCTTTTGGCCAAAAAACGTTGTCTTCACTAAATTTGAATCCGATTAAAAAAAGTACCGTGATTAATTAAAGTGTTATAGGCAGAGCTGCCAAGTCTCCAGCATTTTGGATACCGGTATTTTAATACAGAAAATCTTTTTTTAAATAGGAACATTCTGCGGATTTAAAAAATAACTTTTCCTATAAGAAAATTCTTCTATACAATAAGCGGGGGCTTGGCATCTCTGTATAGGAATATTTCGTAACCTCCTTTTTAACCTTAAAAAAAGTAATGACCATTTTTCGGGTTCAAAAAGTATTGCTAATTGTTCCATTTTTCATACAAAGTACTGATTGTAATATTGATACATCTATGGTGATAAATTTCCAATAATTTTTCAAATCCCATTTATTTCATTAAAAATATAAATCTTTTATTCATTTAGTTTAAAATAAATGGTTTTTAACTAATTTCATAATACTTTTGAAATATCACTTTTCATTGGCCATCTTTTTAAAGCATTTAGAAAATGGTTGTTGTTTTCAGTCAAATATAGACTTTGGTCTGTCCGCATTTTATTTTATTATTATTATTTTTTATAAATGGTGGAGAAATATTCACTTAATCCATAATGAACATAATATATGAGTCTGTTATTACATAAGTCACCTTTTTATTATCATAAAAATTATGTTTTTACTGATTTTTATTAACTCAATAGGAAAAATTTTGTGCTTTGAGCAATAGATGTCCGCATTTCATTTATTTATTTATTTTAACAAAATTCTTTGTATTGAGAAGAATTTTTATTTAAATAGGAAATCCAAATGTCGGTGTTAATAAAGGAGAATGATACAAAAAAAGTTACAAAACGAGTAGACGCATACTATCAACTATGGAAAAACGACGAATCCAAAAAAGACGTCGTATGAAATATCATCTTTGAAAGCAAAAGAACGAGGTCTGATTATCGAGCCTACTGATTACAAAATGTGCATTACATAAAAAAAAAAAAAAAAAAAAAAAAAAAAAAAAAAAAAAAAAACCTGCAAATATTGATTTTTCTTTTCTTTTTTGCAGTTTTGGCTTCGGAAGGTCCGCTATGTTGCAAAAAGATATAAGCGACTATGAAAACACACTTGGTAAACGTTCATGCTCAGTTTTATAAATAAATATGGCGCATATATGCCCTATACACACCGAGGTACCTAATTGGTGCCAAAATGGCGTTCAATTGCCTAACAAGCTGGTTATCATATAAATGTTATAATAAATTGTTTGTTCTAAAAATATTATCATTTATTGATTGTTATTTCTTTTTTTTAATAACAGAAAATGTTTCGTTTATTCCTTTTTTTCATTTTGAAATAAATAAATAACGTGTTATTATAGCATGCTATATGTATCTGGTAATCAAAACGATGTTTTTGCCTAATTGGCATAAAATATCTCGCCAAACCCGGTGCTTATATCTCTAGTATATTATCTCAAGTATTTTATTTATGCATACTATAATTGTTTTTACATACCACTTACTCCTTCTTGTATATAAAAATAGGTAAGTGGCTCCTTTATGCAGTATAAATCTTTAAAAAATTGCCCCCGTTGCCCCTT
Organism: Maratus speculifer; assembly: GCA_964019185.1. NCBI lineage: Eukaryota > Metazoa > Arthropoda > Arachnida > Araneae > Salticidae > Maratus > Maratus speculifer. Next base: position 187,298 of record CAXHSM010001237.1, on the reverse strand, counting down.
TTTGGATCGAATTAAAAAAAATCAATGTCTAATTCCAGTATTGCTCCCAGGTATGCATCATACATATTCCAAATTTCAAAGTTGTATGCCAACAGGAAATGGATGAAAAATGGGAAAAGATGTCACATATGCACCAGGGTACATAATTGGCATCAAAATGGCATTATTTTACTTGAGATGGTAACCCGGCTTTATTTATTTATTATTTGTTTATTTACTCATAAAATGTTTATTTACTTTCTTTTTCTTTTTTTAATTATATAAAATATTTCTTTTTGTAGTTATTAATTATTATTATTATTTTATTTACTGTAAGTTCTTTTTGAAAATAGAAAATTATTTAAAAATGTGTATGTAAGCGTTATTTGAAAACGGAGTTTTCGCCAAATGGGCTTTAAAAAAAATTGCGCCAAATCTGATGCGCTTGTGTTATCCGTGCCGAAAAATTAGAGACCAGAATTGACTTCATACACACAAACAAAATATAAGTTAAAAAAAAAAACATGCAATAAAAATAAATATAAAGGGAAAATGATGTCATAAAATAAACTTGCTTGAATAAAAGCTTGCATAAAATGACTTTTTATTTAAAAACGTAATTGTTTCTAATTTTCACACGCGAAATATATAAAACATTCTTTTAACGATCAAAAAATGCTATTAAGAGATTATCACAAAATCTCAAAATCAAAGTTTTTATGACATTTTTTTAATATAAATAAATAACAGTTTTATTTTCCTGCATGATTAAATTTTAAAATGTTTTATTGCATTCAATATTTCTGAGTGCGTAAATGATTACTATTTACTCCATGTACTGATTCGGTTATCTATGAAAATATCCAGCTGGTGAAAATCACGCACTCCAAATTTCTGTGACGTATGCAAATAAATTGTGCTTTTTTATCAGTTTTTTTAATATAACTTTTAAACTATTTGGAACTAATTTTTCGTATGTAGTGCATTCACCAGATTAGCTTCATAGGTACCTATTGGTACAAACAGAATCAAAATCCGACAAGTACTTTTTGAGATTTGCTTGACGAAAGAATTTTTTTTTATTTTTAATATCGTTACGTATCTCTGAGTATAAAGACTTCGCTTCGCTCAGACAACTAGACTGTATCAATTTAAGGGTTGTTTGAATGCTTTGTGCTACCCTAAAGGAAGTAATTTTGTTTCTTTTTTTATTATAATGTATTTTTTCTACTTCTTTTAAAGCTTTTTCCACATAGCAGATTTTTTAACTATTTTGTTTACATAGCTTTAAAAAATGAAAGAAAAATATTGATTTTTTAATAAATTTCAAATGTGACACACTATTGCCAAACACAAAAAAATATTTAATTTGTTTTTGCACTTCACTAGGCTACCCTAAAGCAAAGTTTTCCGTGATATAGCATATCAAAAAACAACAACTTTAAAATTTTTCAGGCCCACCCTAATGTATATATAATGTTAAAAAATCTTTAAAATTATGTTTTCATTTATATATATATATATAAAGCATGATAATGCTTACTTTTTATCCAATAGACTGAATAAATAAATATTTTATAGTCTATTTCAAGTGATACAGCAATTCAAATATTATGAGAGAGCCTGAAGAACTTAATTTTTAAAAAGGGAAGAATCAATTTTAGAAGTATCAATAATTAATAAAATATCTGTGAGAATAATTAATCATTCAAACTAATTATATCATTATCATGAAATCAACATTTTAACTGTTTAAATCAGAAACTTTAACAGAAGACTGAAAGAAGCTGAGACTTTTTCATATAATGAAAAGCTTTCAGAGAAAATAAACAGTTTTACAGTATCGGTGCATGTAATCAGTTTTCGCATTAAAATGCTTAGGTTTTAAAGCTTCTGAAACTGTTCGAAACCTTGCCTACAATATTACTAATAAGAAAGAAGTGGAACTGCAGATTTAAATAATTCAAAATATTGTGGTTGATACAGCCACAGTGGCAGCCTTCATAAGTTCTCATAGTGGTCTGTGCTGGCAATCTATCTGCATGATGTCATTCATGATGGCCTGGTGAGCAGCGCAGTAAACAAGGCAAGAAAACTATTGAGACTAATATATCCTCCTTCAGAATGAGTTGGACATACAAGTTCCACATATAATACATGTGGGTTTTATTATTTTAGTACCAGAATATTTATTCTTGAAAAAATTAAAATGCAAAATGCTATATGGAATTACTTGTATTAAAAATGTCATTAAATGATAACCAACCTGAAAACATTAAATACAATGAATTTAAAATAAAAAAATACGACTTGTAGACCTGATGATGAATCCTTTATTTTCAGATTTAATAGCAAAAAAATTTTTTTCATACTTAAAATGTTTCTTTATATGCAGAATTTTCTTTTTATTTCTTTCTTTATTTTATGTCAGAGATGGGTTATCAAACATAGTACATAGAAAATAAGATTTTTTAAAAGAGCTTATATGAATTTAAAAAATGTCTTTTTTTGAAGGGAAAATGGTTTGAACCTCGACTTTTGCTATTTAGAAAGGTAGAAATTTATGTACCTGAGCAGATGTTTTTGCTTCTGAACATAAATCAGAAAGAGAAGTTAATCCTTCTCCATTTTCAATTCCAAAGCTTTCATCAACTAATGATACCTACAAAGATAAAGAAAAAATTAATGAATGAAAACTCATTACTAAAATTGCTTTAGAAAAATACAAAGACACCTTAGAAATTATTAATAGGATTATTGTTCATGGAACAAAATCCATTTCCAATGTCATGTTTTTATAAAATGATAATATAAACATGAAATCAGTTAAACTAAGAATTTTTTTGTCAGAATACCCGGTACAAGATAATTTTGATAGGTATGAACTTAAAGCAATAGAGAAAAGTAACATTACAATTTCAAAAAGAATATTCAACCAATTTTTTAATGAAAAAGTATTTTTTTTTTTTTTTTTTTTGCCCAGAGAAGAAAGGTTTATAGAAACACCACTAAAAAATCTTTAGCTTTTTTTGTGCCTCTGTCTAGTTATTTTAAGTCACTTGATAAGAATCAATTTTATTTATTTATTTTTCAAAAATCCTCACAAAAAAAGAAAAAGTAGCTAATTAAATTTGAAAATCTAAGAAGGGTCAATTGCTTTCACTTGCAAGCACCCATGATACAATTATTAGAATGAAACAAAAAATCAAATACTGAAAGCAAATATTGACAACTTTCTTGATTATTAGACAATTATTATATTGAGTTAAACTGTTTACTTATACTTACAACCTTTAAATAATTGTCCCTCCCCCTCAAAAGAGAGAGAGAAATATATCTATCTATGTATCTATATATTAAAGACAATGGTAAAGTGCTGGAAATTAACACTCTAATAATTCTAATAATGACAATCAAGCGTATAAAAACATAAGTTTTTGTGATTATACTTCCATTACTAGTACAATCATATAAATAAATAATTATATATATTTTTATACTTGAACATCTGAGCAACAAAATCTGCACAAGGGTCATATCGTGGTGAACAATCATGTTAATCTGGCAATCAAAAACAGATATGAATGTCATCTACAATCTCAGACAAATAATTATAGATTTTTTTTATATTAGTATTTAGATTTCTTAGTTAACTGTTTACTTTGCATAAGTGTTATTGCTGATAGATACTTTATTTCAGTTATATTTTTGTTCTTTTTTATGAGTTAAGTTTATTTTAGCCTAATTTAAAGTTAGAAACACCATCAATTTCTTACAAACTCTAGTGCACTTTTATGTCTCTTTTAAAGGTTATTAATCAGCTTAGCATTTTGACAATATTTTGTAGCACAGGTTAAAACATACATTTCACAATCTTATTCATTTTTTATTTTATTTTATTTTGCTGTTATTCCTTTGAATATTACGAATATACTTTCAGTTTTATGCTACACATTTTTCAACTTATTACTTTTAATGTATTGAATAAATGAAAAAAGAAAGAAATTTGTATTAAAAATGAAATTATTTTTACAAAATAATAACTTGAATCAAAAGTATATAAATAGCACATGCTTTCATGCAATTTTAAAGAGTTATTAAATTTTTAAAATGACCAAAAATACAAATTTACCATGTTTGAAACTTTTAGATTATATACTAGAAGATTAAAAATTTATATCAGATTTTTGTTTCCCAGCATTAAAATATCGAACAGATACCAAAACTCAATAACCAATTCAAAACAATTAAACTTCTAATTAATAATATATGTTTTTATACCATAATTAATAAAAATTAATTAGTAATTAGTAACTACATTAATCATAAAAATTGCAAATTAGCAGTTTTATTAATTTTCAGAATGCAATAAAGTTATACATTTTAATATATTGTAATAATTATGTAAAACTATACAAAATACTAGCGATATTTATTTTTATTAAATTAATGATAACTGCATTTAATATTAGATAGTTAAAATAAAACATAAAATTAATGGTTATTAATTAAGATAAAATTAATAACCATTAAATAATTAATAACTGATTAGGTATATAACAAGAATACAGTGATTATAATAAAAAATCCTGGGTAAACATTGACATTTTTGACAAATAGTTAAACCTCTTCAGCCCAGAAAAATTCTTTTCATAAAATGGTGAAATGATTGACTGACACTGGAATTCACAAATGATTATTTTAGATTCTAAAGACTTATTACTTTAAACTTTCATTCAAAAGGCAAAATTTTCTTAAAATATTCTTGATATCATTTGTAAGTTTGGAATTAAAATTAGGTAGTCCCAACATGGGACCACTGCGAAAGACAAACAAATAAAGAAGAAAAGGTCGAAAAAAAGCTTTGATTATTGACAATGATCCATCTCATGCACAAAATAATTGAGATACATTTTTTAAAAATGCTGAAATTATTTTTTTACAATTCAATTATGCATTGGATCTGGGATTATCGGACCTGGGAGTAACATATATATATATTTTAAGGTGCATTAGAAGAAAGTAATTTTTAAAAATCTGGTCATAGTTATAATAATAATAAAGATTCCATCTAAGGTATTATTATACTTTAAAAGGGTATCGAGGAATTTTGAAAAGCTTGGAAATTCAATATCACTAAAAAAAAGGGTTTAAAAGGCTGTCTTATTTGAAGTAGAGGTAACTGGGGATTCTGAGAATGATAATAGAAGACTAAAAAGTGAAATGAAGAAACTTGGAAGTATCAAAGAAAATGTTACTCTCTTTGTCTTTCTTGAGATGAATGACAATCTCATTTTTATGTAGTATCCAACTGATAGTTACATTTTAAACAGCATTATGAACAATGCCTAAAAAAGTGAAAAGTTGAAACAAGAAAAACATAACCCATCATGAAGTGAAATGATAAATGCCTTTGATGATAAAAATCATGTTACAAAGGAAAGACATCAAATAGAAGAAATTATTCTGTTTTCAAATCAGGACTTCTTTTTAATATATGAAGCTTTTTACAAGTGCAAAAATTTTTAATTTAAAACAACCAAAAATTTCAAAATCTTCAATGAAAAATAAATCAAACTTTTCCTCATAAATTTTTTAACTATGCTTTCAAATAAATGTTTGCTATCTGTTTTAAAACTGTTTAAATAAATAAAAATAAATCATCAAATTAATATTTAGCGTCAAGCATTTCAGGACCTTAATTAAACAGTTCAATAACAATTTTTTTCCCCTCAAAATTTACACATTAAATGAAAATTTTTGCGTTGTTCTGTATTCAACGAATCTTTCTCTATAAGGAATTTTTTGAATGAATGATGGATTTCATTATATACAGACTTAACTTATTAGTAAAAGTAAGACTAATTAGTAAGACTTATTAGTAAAATATAATCAAGATAAGTGATTACAATTAAATTATTTGTTAAGGCTCTTATGCTGCATATTATGGAATAAAAAATCAGCATATTTTATTTCACTCAGACACAATCATAGAATATTTTTCTGCATGAAATCCAAACCTTATGTCAATTTTTCCATTTCAAAATTTACATACCCATGACTCATACTAGTATTCACCATTTAAATAATATTTTGACAGGAAATACTTTATAACTAAATATTTTTTCAAACTTGAAGCCACATTTACCAGCTACAAATTTGCATATGAATATTCACACTCTTTACTTAAGGTTCTAACCTTAGTATTGGTAAGTAAAAATTCCACAAATATCTTTTCAGACGGATTTGTGTTAAAACATGTTATTTCTATTTATAATGAGAAAATGGCATCAATAAGGTTTTAATCAATAAAAATAAACAAACTCCATTTTCTCTTTTCTCTGCAACAATGGAAATGATCTGATTTTGAAAAAATTTCACAAAAATCATTTAAAATTAAAAATAAGGTATAAAAGTAGAAATGAATTGAAAAACTGCTAGTACAGGTATATCTACAAATGAATGGTTTCCATTTAAAAATATAATTATTAAAATTGGTTCAATCACAGGGAATATGGCGAAAAAATAGCCAGTATATATAAGAGGAGCTTACAACCATAGTAGACCAAGTCCATTTTGAAGGAAAATAGACAATCCATTTAAAAGGAACAGATTTTATAAATCTGTTTTATATATTTCCACAGTAAATCAATATAGTACTGTAAATCAATCTGTAAACAGATGATATATGTGAGAAAGTATGTGAAAGCAGACTTGGTTCACTATAGAACAGGATAAAACAGGTCTTGCACTTTCTGGGGTTTTTTTCAAAACAGGCTTAGTCTACTACCAGGGTTCGTGATTTTTTTGATTTTTTTAATAAAAATCAAAACAATCGGATTTTTTTGATTTAAATCGGATTTTTTTGATTTAAATCAGATTTTTTTGATTTTTTTAAAAATTGCCACACATTATTATTATTTTATGATTTTTTGATTAATTTAAATAATATACAGTTTACATACATAGACATGCATATTATAAGTATTATCTATTACTAATATTACACAATTTACATAAATGATTCATACTATTTCAAGGTAAAATTTTAGGCTCTGAAAAAAATCTTGATTACACAAAATGCATGAAAAACTACAAATCAGATGTCAAAAATTAATTCAACCTTCAATATTTTAATTAAAATAAAACAGATCTGCAACACATAAAAAATTTACACAAAATTGGAAGTTTTTAACTTTTGTTTTTTTTTAAGTGTTGACTGAGAAAAATGAGTTCAATTGCTGCCATCAAAATACTTAAGGCCATAGGACACAAATTGAGATGTCATCACTAATCGACTGACTTCTCAGTAGTGTTGGAATTTACACAAGAAAATTTTGAATAGCAATTTTATTTTACTTGTGGAATATTTATCATCTTATAAAACAATAACTATTTAAACTCACTAAAAAGAACTTGGAATCCCTAAATAAAAATTCAGCCAGAGAAGGAATGCTACAGTGTTGCCGCATCTGGATATTTTTTTATTGGGGGGATTTCAAATTCTCATCTGTATGTTTAAGAAGTAATTAATCATAAGTTAATCAGTATGTTCAGTGTTTTATACGAAGATTGATATTCCACAGATAAAAGTAAATTGTTATTCAAAATTTTCTAGTGTGAATTCCAACATAAGTGAGAAGTAAATCAATTAGTGAATACCTCACAATTTGTGTCCTCTGGCTTTGAGCATTTCGATGGCAGCGGTTTAACAGTTTTATCTGTTGATTTCTAATTTCTGAAAGTATCAAACTGAAGGCAAAAAACATTTGTTCGATTGAAGCAGATAAATCTATCGCAGTAAAAAGCTAGTTGATCATTAATTCTATTTTTAGTATGAGCTTTTTTGATAACTGTAACAAAAATATCTTCCACCATTCTAAAGGGCTGAGATCAATTATATTAAATTAGATAAATAAATCAATTGCTGATTCAGATTTTGATCAAATCCTTATATAGCAGGCTTCACCAAAATACAGCACATAAAGTCATACAATTTTATTTTACCTCAACTTGCAAAAGTTTTTCTAAATACTAATGAGTAAATATTCAAATATTCAATATATTTCTGCTTAGATTTCTTTACCGTTGCAAGATTATTTTATAATTTGATTCAAATGAAATTTGAAAGCATTTTTTTTTGTAAACTTTACATTTATTTTATTTTTTACTAAGCTTAAGCTTTATCTTTCTGAAAGTTGTTTGATTATATATGGTATATAAAACTAAATTATATTAAAGCACATTATTATGTTTGTTTATCTGAAATTTATAAAAAAATAACTTAAAAGAAAAACTGATTTAAATCAATGATTTTTTTTAAAAAAATCAGTTGATTTAAATCGTGATTTAAATCATGATTAAAATCAAGCCGATTTAAATCAACGAACCCTGTCTACTACAGCTATGAACCTCTCATATTTTAACTTGAAATATGTTTAAATGAAGATTTTACATTATTTTAATCTCTTTTTTTTATTTATTTAATTTTATGTAAGAAAAATGCCAATCTCTGCTCAGAATGATTTCAATTTCAAAGTAAAAATATAATAAGTGAGTATGAATTCTTATTGGCTTGTAAAAATAATACCTCTACACAATTTCTTTTGCTTTTTTGTAACAGGTTAAAAAAAATACATTTGAAAATTTAAAAATATATGTCTGGGAAAGAAAAAATATGACAGGTAATTGAAAAAAAAAAATGATACTGAGTGGTTTGATAAATTTGCAAAGTAGCCTGTCATTTTACCAGATTTCTGAAACAAATGTTTATCCAATTTCGAGCAATTGGTCAAAAATTGTAGATTTGTATGAGGAATACACATATTGAATTTTATATAAAGATATATTATTTTTATTTTTATTATGTTATGGATATTAGTTTTATATATACACTGATCTATATAATAATAGAAACTGATTGGCAAACTTTGTGTGCAGGATTGCATGAAGACCACTGTGTGAAAAGCTAAGAACTTTTGCAGAAGGATATTTTCAGGGTTTCCACACAAATGTGATAAAAATATTCCTTGATTTTTCCAGGTTTTCCCTGACCTTTTTCAATATTTTCCTAACTTTTTCTCAGTAAAAATTCAGCTTATATGTTGTTGTAAAACCCTCCATAATGGACAACTTTAATCTAGATAAATGCTAAAAAAAAGTACATGCTGTGTGAATTTGCAATTTTTATTTTGTTTTTCAGATTATGCTATTGTTGTATAACTTGCAGAAATTTTCTGTAAAAATTTACATTAGATGAATAACCAATCCAAACTTTCTTCATTTACGATGATAATTAAGTTCATGATGGAAAGTAGTACATCGAAAATTATCTGACTTTTCCCTGTTTCCCAGGATTTGCCTGATCAGTAGGAACCTTGTATTTTAGACATCTATTTAATATAAAATTTTTGAGAACCCATCCTTAATTTTCTAATCTGATTTGTTTTTTGTGTGTGTGTCTTAATCCTATTGATTAAATGTATTATCATACCAGATTTTATTAATGATATAAACTAAAGAGAAGAAACATCACATAATGAAACAAGAAAGAAATAGGGATGTTTTTCAAAAATCCAGCTCAAGCACTGTTCTGCAGTATAGGGAAGTATATGGATATCTTAGTATCTGCTAAGTCTTTAACCCGGGAGTAGTCGCGACTTTTTTCGCAACGTCATTAGTCGCGCTTGGTCCCCCGCATACCAAATATGTAAAATAAGAAATATTTTTCACCTAATATACGAAAATAACATTACAACGAAGATATAAATTTGCAGTTTTCTTAAATTAAGCATTTTATTCATGAGATTTGGAGTAATTGGAAAAAGTAAAAATGAACTCACATTAGTGATTTTTACGTAGACTTTTTCGCCAATTTCAACTTTGTTTCTAAAAATCTACCTGAAAGAAAAATAGAGGTGTCCTGTTACTTCACTAAGGTGGTCGAGAAAGCTTCAAAGTCAGTTACACGGTAGATCTCCACTGTATTTGTAGTCTGATATAAGTTAGGAAAAGATAAGTTATATGGGCGGCGAAAAGACTGACACGCGAGTACTGACGGGTTAAAAATGAAATTTCTCAAAATTGTGAATACTGATAATAGGTGCATTACACAAAAAGCATTTTTGAAAATCAGCTCTTTACTTTCTCAGAGGCTAAAACATATTTTGAAAACTTAAAAACAAAAAATTGCCTGATGGAGAATCTTAAAGGTAAAAACAAAAAGTATGAAGAAAGATTTAAAAATCTGACCAGAAGTGCAATGCATCCCAGCATAAGGATTGATAACTCTTGTGCAGATTAAATTAAAAAATAAAATACTTACATAACGAAGCAACAAATTTAACCCTTAACTAGCATGCATTTCAAACTGCATTTAACAGTAAAAGAATCGTTTAAAAAGAAACCAGAAGAATATAAACATTAACACATGCATATGTAATTTAAAAAAAACATAAAAACAAAAACAAATATCTAAATAAATCACTATTGATGATGTATGGTGACACATGTATGAGCAAACCAAAAATAAAGCAACAAAGTTACATGTACTGATATAAAATTATACAAAGGAAAGTATTTAACACTACTATAAACTTTTTAGTGACATTTTAATATGCTGTTAAGAATTTCTTTTCTTTTATACTCAAATTATGAATTATAAAATGATAATAATATAGTTACCACGTGAGCAATATTTGTTTGCTCTAAGTTTAAACAAAATCTTGACAGTAATCGAATTAACTGAGGTGGCACTGAGCTTTTCTCATTGTTCATACAAAATTCCTAAAAGAAAAATAAACATCTTTATTTATAATAAACACACTTATTTAATCATTTCTTTTAATTTTACAAATACATATAAGGTCTTCGTTTAATATATGTTAGAAATCTGCATGGGTGAAAGGCCAACACAATTTAAGGTCAATGGTCTGAAAAAAACTATCTAACCTTGGCCCTTTTACATTTTCGCAGCTTACAGCCCAACCATTAAAAAATCAATGAAAACTGGCCTGTGCAAAAATCAATTAAAGCAGTTCTAGCCAGACTCAATTCTACAAAAAAATATTGATTTTTATTAAAATAGAATTAAGACTTTAAAAGAATATTGCATAAGTATTTATGGCAAAATTTTACAGTATGTTTTAGATTACAGTCAAAGTTCTGTAATTCGCACACCCATAATCCACAATAATTCACATTACTTTATGAATGTAAACAATGAAATAAACCGTTAAGAAAATTATTAAATTAGTGATCCAAAATCGGACCTTTTTTTTTTTTTAAATAAAAAAATGAAAAAAAAATCATAATAAAACATTTACTTTTCTTAAATATAACTCTTTTATTTTATTAACAGTACAAAACAAACTGTATTGCAGCATTTATGTAATTATTTTTATTTAATGCCCATAAATTTTAAAAAAGGCATTTTTTGAGCTAGCCTTTAAATTAATTTTTAGCTTTCATATTTATTTTTTCATATTAAACTGATTATAGAATTAAAACACCGTCTAGGAATAATAAAGTGATGTGTAATCCGCAATATTCCATAATCCACACAACCTTTGGCCCCAACTTGTGCGGATTATAGAACTTTGTATTATTTTTTTGCTAGACAGAAAATATAGAATAGCAGCATTAATGACTAGTTAGATGCATAGTCTATTACATTTAAATAAAGAATCATTAAAAAATAAATAAATAAATATGTAGTTTGGAATAAAAGATAAAAGGGAGTTAAAACACCATAACTTTTGAAGAAATTTAGTAAAAAAGTAGATTTTTGAAATTATTTCTTTTTAATTTATTAAGATATATTTTCAAAGTTTCCGTTAACAGAAATTCATTATTGCTATTGCAATTTTTATAAAACATATAGCCTGCCTGACATATCCTGGGAACAAATAAGTCCAGTTCCAGCCTGGCTAAACTATGTAGGGAAAAAATGCAAGCTTGATTCGGATTTTACCTGAGTCTACTGAAAAATTTAACTCAGAACTCAGACATGATGTAACAGTCCGATGAGTCTATCAATGCTGGTCACATTATCCTCTTTACTACCTGGGTCCACATAAGTGAATCTCTATGTATTTTCATCATAAACATTAAACTGTTTGATTTCTTTACATTTTGACATCACTTCTTAATAACTGAGTATTTTATACAGTGACTTCAAAAACCTGGCATCAAAATCATCTTTTCCCTTCCTTTTTCTTTTACACTTTCAAGTTATAGCAAAGAAAAAAAACTTTTTTTTTTTTTAATCTTCAAAATTGAAAGTAAAAATTCAAAAAAAGAATGTTTGACTTTTTTTTTTTTTTTTTTTTTTTGGTCATTTGTCAGTGGCAATTATTTTCAAAACAAACTTTCTGGGAGCTTAGAAACAGGAATAACTTTGTTGAATGTATGACACAACATATGGCCAGAATGAATTTTTGGCAATGATGACATCATTGATTGTGAGATGAATCTCACAGTGTTTAGTTTATCGCATCTTTTTTTATTCTTTTCTTTATTTAAGCAGCGAGTTTTCCTTAATTTAATTCTGTATTTTTAGTTTTACGGCTGCGTGCTGCGAATTTAGCACACATTTCTTTGGAGCACTGCTTGGCCTCTCGCATCTGCACTGCGATGTATTATGATGACGTCACGGTGGGCGCTGATCCTGCTTCGCCACACCCATGTCGCACTGACTTTCGCCGTGAAGGCGTTCCGCTGAGAGCATAAAACGAATAAAAATAACCCTTTTGACAGGAAATTTGTCACACCTGTTTTTGCCACTTTCTGGCCATATCTCCATTTCTATAGTTAATCAATCTTTATTTATGTTAACCTAATTACATTCACAACTTTATTAAATAGTTTATTCATCTATTATAACCTTTACAGTTTATTATCTACCTTTTATTAAAATACCATTTTTACCTTTTCATTCAACAAGTCTCTTTTTATTAAAACTAGTTCATTTTATTTATAATTCTTTACTAAAGCTTTCATTTACATAAACAATAGTTACTTAACTTACCTTACATTTACTTCTAACGCTTTATCTTTAAAACTCCCGGTTTCTTTTCATTGTTTTTCCCGTCGTACTCGTATGCAATCAGAAACCGTAATGACGTTCTTCTTGAATGCCACAAGATGGCGTCATTTGTCCGAGTCTGCCGCTCATTTCCGGTATGACGTTTTGTCATGATGGTTTCTCATTTGACCATCTTTTCGTCTATCCCTTTGCATGCATAATGAGTATCTTTTTAGCTTCCCTTCTGGTATAAATACTTTGACAATAACATAGTTCTTCGTCTTAATATTGTAATGTTCTGATAGCATCAAGTTACGTTTGTCCTCTTCCGTTTGACAGTTATGATTTGATTTTTAGTTTTTACTTCACTTACGTGTCTATACCGTGCCGTTTATTAGTTTTTGTTAAGTGTTTAGTAAAACTAATTTTATTTCAGACCCAGAAGCAGAAGTGTGGTGTTATCTCTTTGATGTTTTCTCCATTTTACTGTGAGCGATGTTAATGGCTGAAGTCCGTGAAGAAGGGCTGCCGTATTCGAGCCGAGTTTGAAAGCTTCTCACTGTTTACGTATGAAGTCTGACAGCTGGTGAAGTGGAGGAAAGTTTCACGATGATGACATTTGTTTAGTCAGTAGTTTTACTCAGGCGTACTACTGCTCTTTTCAATAGAAGTTATTGCTACAGATCGTCAAGCATTCAGATGTAATGTTCCTTGTTTAACGAAGTATAATTTTTGCCTGCCATGAAGTCAGTTTATTTGGTTTTTTGTTTTAATTGTTCAATAGATTTAAATACCTTTGTTAATTATATTGCTTTTATCTTTATTTCTTTTTAAATAAACGTCAGTTTTGTTTTTAACTTATTTGTATTTATTTCATCAACATACAGTATTTTAGTTATTTAATTTTCTGGACTTTAACTTTTTACAGGTTTAGGGACTAAGAGCAAAGCTTTCAGTGTGCTAGTTAATTTTAATCTCTGCTAATCTTTAATATTCAAAATTTAAATCCGTCACCTTTTAAAATAACTTTTTTTCAATTTGCTCTTTAAGTTGTGACGAAATATTAATTCTCTAATCAATTTAAACTTTGTTTCTTTTTACTTTTGGACTCCCTGTAGAATGCATTTAAATACTAAATTTTGTTAATTTTTGTTGGCTAATCAGCCGGTTTTACTTGTCACTTATGGCTATTTTGAGTCTAAAATATAAATTAACTAAAGTTTCGACATGAGGCTTTGATAGATGGCATTAGATGTTCTGTAATCGGTTAGTCTTAGACCTACCCTTTTTCAGAAGTGGAATCATCCCGTCCCGTTCCCTTCCTGAGATAGTATAAATGCCGTTTCCTGATCGACTTCATTGCTCTTTCTGTATTTTCGTTTCCGTCAAGTTCTTTTGATTTAAGTTATTATAGTTTAAGTTCAAATAAGATATTTAGTTTTTCGTTTATGATGTTTTAAAGGAATGATTTTATTTATAATTTAAATTTAAGTTAGTTTTGAAAATCTCCCGGTGTAATGAAATTCAATACTGTTTTTAAAGAAATATTTTTTATGATTCTCTTAAACGTTTTTCAACAAAGTTGGCTCTGAATAGTAATTAACTGAATGCTGTTATGAAGATATGTTTAAACAAGTTTTCATGATTGATTGAAGTTTTAATAAAAAACTGTCGTCATCAAAAACCTGACTCTTCAATGTCTCTCAGATTCAACACTGTTTTATTACAGGTATTTTCCACAGCGTTGCTATAGTATCTCTGCTTATAGCAGTATAATTATGTATTAGACCTGTATTGATACAGGCTAAGAATTTTTAAAAATGAGAATTAGGTTTGATGGCACATTAAAAAAAGGGAGGTAGATTGGAACATCAGCCCACCTGATTTTGCCAGCCACACCGTGCGTGAAATTCGGCGAATCACAAGAAGAGTTCGTAATATAATTCTGCCGGATATGGAATTTTTACAAGTTTTCCCATGTTCATTTTAAAATTATAATGGAGGGCTGTTTCTTCAAGGAATGTGGATTGATCTGTCAAGAAATTAGAATTTCTCCGAAGTATTTTTCGCGGATCTTAGGATTGGTGACCAAAGGCCTTTTTCAATATTTTCTCATTCACCAACAAAGATGAATAAAGCTGTTTGGATCGATAAGAGTTTTCATCATTCCTTTACTGTACACACCACAAGTATTTCAAGTAAGATTATTCCAGTTTATTTTATTAACTTACAATATATTAATTTTTTATCATATGATCATGGCTAACAAAACTTAATTAACAACTCAATGCACATCCAACGGACCTTTTTAACACCACATTGATGAGGAAGAATTTTCAGACTTTCACATTTCCTGTGAAAAGGCCACAATTTATGAGCTGATTGAACATACAAAATCTAAAAATGCATTCAATAGATGTTAAAAAAAGGGATATTAGGTAAACATTGAGACGAAAATGCATCAGCAATGAACAATTAAACGCACAGCAATCCTGCTGTCTATTAAATTGTCACCAGTGAGATTGCTGATGTTATGCTAAACAGAACCACTAATAATGCTAGTAGCAGCTCAGAAGACGAGGATTAAAAAAATGGCAGAAGAAAAGGTGTCACTAGAAAATTTTTAAATTTGACTGAAGAATTAAAATAAAGAAACTTTAGAGAAAAAAAGACTATTTCCAAAACAGACAATTTTCACACAAAAAACTTTTTAAAGAATGTCCAAAAAAATTAAAGTAAACAAAGTTGACATCAATGTTTCCGAAATTACAAGAGAGGAAATAATTTCACTCTTTATTAGATTTTTTTTTCCTGTAACATAGAAAATACCATTAAAAATTTTCTTTTATATTTAAAGTTCTCTTTATCCTACATAATTATCTGTCAATAATGAATTAAATTATTGCTGAAAACCCCATTAATAATATATTTCTGCTTTTGATATTCCTTCAACAAGCTGCCTTATAATCTCAAAGTTATTTACATACATCTGGTATACACAAAATTATACTGTGAAAATTGCATAGTTTATTTTGCATTAAAACTCAAATGTAGAAAAGAAATGTAATTTAACAAATTACAACTAAACTAGATTAAACTTTTAGACTTATAAACAAATTTTATATTTAAAAATAATAATAATAATAATAAACATCATTTTTATGATGATCAACACATGGCTTATTTAATAACAGAGTCCTTTATTACACATACCATGGATTAAACATTCATATTCCTGCATTCATCCTAAACAAAGTTTAAATGAAATTTCAGTTTTACAATTTTCGGTACTGTAAATTTTTAAACTTCTAAACATGGCACATTTTGAATTTTTACACTGTTGTATAGGGGGGGGGGGCGAAATGTACTTTCAAATGCAATTTGTTTGAAAGCTGTATCTCAATTTCTTTAAGAGTTATTCCTTTTGTAATTTTCAATACTTTTTTGTCATTGTGGCAACAGAAGTATTCCATTTCTGGATATTAAACATGGATCTATCAGAAAATAAATAAAATCTAGACAGCACAAGGATTCAGATATTTCTAGACAGAGAGTAACAACCCATTTTCCAATGATTAAAAAAAAGACTGGAGAATCATAAAACTGCACTCAGAAAAGGCTTGACATTCTTTGATTATACTGAAATTTTGTATTGGACATCTATATATTTAAAATGCTAAGCGTTTCCTTTCGACAGTCCGTGAGAGCAAACTACTACATCAAATCACACCATTCTTTTTTTAAGCGAAAGGTATTTGGCCATAGATTTGTTATCGTACATTTGTTTGTTCAAAAATTTTATTAATTAGTCACAATTTTCAATTAAAATTTCACATATGCGCATGAGTAGTACATAAGTACAAGTCTGCCTTTGGAGTGACGAACTGCACATGTGTAGAAATCCTCACTCAGTTGAACTATCACTTCACAGCTATAAGTTTAGTTTTAAATGCGTCTGCAACGGAAATATAATTTATTTGATCTTATTGTAAACAAGCTCTTCTTTTTATCACAATGTTACTATTTGTCTCTTTCAGAGTTATTAACAATTCAAAGATATGGTTTATTTTAGAAGGTGTCGTACTACACTTAGCAGATAAATTGAATGATCTGAGGCTAAAAGTTACGACTGGTAAAACTTCTTATAAATTGCCATTACACACAAAGATTGAAAATATTAGCATTCTAAGTTGTAGCTGATATCAAAATAATAATAATAATAACATAAGTTATCATAGACATAAAAACACAAAACAGTTTCTGTAAAATCAAAATCCAAATTCCAGACAATTGCGCATGCGTTAACTGATTGTAGAACTTCTCCATTATAGAAGATCACTCAGTGTGTTTCCCATAGCGTAGTGGGGTAACGCAGCTGTTATAAGACTTCAGTTTTTGTAGAGGATGCAGGTTCGACTCCAAGCCCATAATAATAGACATAAAAAGAAAAGCATTTATTCATAATACATTTTTAAAATTTATTTATAGATTAAAGAAGCATATTTTTAGTAATATAATGGTTAATTGTCAGGTA
The DNA here is from genome assembly GCA_964019185.1 of Maratus speculifer. Lineage (NCBI taxonomy): Eukaryota > Metazoa > Arthropoda > Arachnida > Araneae > Salticidae > Maratus > Maratus speculifer. The sequence continues at coordinate 169,761 of CAXHSM010001237.1, read as the reverse complement.
TGGATTTGTTCTAGAAAAAAACTAGTTTCTTTGCAAAGAAAAAAATAAAAAATAAATAAAATAAATTTATTAGCTACATAAAAGATTTTCAAAAAGGACATAATTTTGTCAAATTACTGTAAAATTTCAATTTTAATCAATCCCCTTCTTTTTCAAAAGCAAGAATAGTTAAATTTGGTAGGGGAATTATAATCAAGATAAATAAATAAATAAATAAAATAAAGTAAAATCTCTCTCTATTTTGAACACTCACGGGACTGACCAAAAGTGTTCAGATTATGGGGGTGTTCAGTATAGAGGGAGATTGGAAATGTATTACTACTGCTACTATGTAGGGTGACAGAGCCGGTAGTTGATCAAATAAGGTCAGAGTTAGGAAGGTTTGTTATATTTCTTTTTTTTTTCTTTTAATAAACTAACATGATTTCTGCAACTTTTAACCCCTTAAGTGTCTTGCAGAATTTTGCATGCAAGTTAAACGATACATGAAATAATAGCTATGGAAATTATCGATATGGAGATTTCCATTTTATAATCTTAGATATTTATTTATCATATGCAATTCAAAAAATTAACATATTAATTTTATGTTAAATAAACCTTTGAGTGCAAAAATTATGTGACGGAAAAACCCAGTTATGCCACTTAAAGGGTAAATATTCTATTCATGGGAAAAAAATGAAATCTGCTGAAATAAAAAGCAACAAAATTACAACCAAATAGTTTCTTTAATTGCCATTTTTCTCAGTAGTTGTCTACCAAAGAAATTGGTATAAAGTTCCAAAATTAATGTTTAAAGTATCATGCTTAAACTGTGACCACATTTTTTATATTTCTTATAGAACTATTATTTGAAATAAGAACGATAGAAGTGGATTATTATTATTAATTTTTATATTTTCTAATAAAAAAAGTCATATAATGGCTTTTCTTACAGGCGACAGCTGATAAGAATGTGACAACAAGTGCTTTAATATTTAACTGAAGATTCTAACAAACAAATCGGAATTTCAAGTCCATACTTACAATCTAGCAGTGATTTTGACTATTTGTTTTCTTTGAGTTCGTTGAACCTTTTAACCTTTCGAAACAGTTTCTCCGAATTTCCATGATCAGAATTTGAATTCAGATTGCAAACACATGTTCAGTTTACAGAGAGATGGGATAGAAATGGGGACCAAAAATAGCATTCATAATAGTGGTGTGTTCGGATTAGAGGGTGTTCAGAATACAGAGAGTTCATCTTTTGTTAAGTCCATGGAGTTTCGCCTGGACCATCAAAATGTGTTCATAATACCGGGGTGTTCACATTAGAGAGTGTTCAGATAGAGAGAGTCCACTGTATATATATATATACATATGTAAGATTTTTATCATTACTTTAGAAGTAAAAAAGATAAACCCAAGGGAGAGAATCTTATACTTTGGCATATTTTCACTTAAAAAAGAATCATATAAATGCTTTTTATGTCAGATAAATCTTTGCATTTTAGAAATTTACAGTACATTTTTACAAACATAAGAAATTAAGCTTAGAAACAAGTGTTAAAAGTTATATTTTGTTGTTGTTTATTCATAAAGCAAAATCCTATAGAAACTTTTTAAATTATATTCATGATAAAATTTAATACTTTTTTATGTCATTTTAAAGATTTAGATGGATTTAAGATTTTAATCAAAGATTTCTTTTAAAAAATCAATTGGTATTGCTATCTAAGTCATCTGATTAAAATTGTTGACATTTATTTAAGTTTCATAAATATTTTAAAAATAATTCATATATATTGAGAAATAGGTATGAAGTTTCAGATAAAAGATCCTTTTAAGCAAATTCACTTTTATTGCTTCTAAAGCTAAAAATAATTCCAAGGCTAATGAGATTCAAACTGATAAAAATTATTTAAATTAAAAATGCTTTAAAGTGACAGATTTATTTTTAAGATAAAAAAATATCTTATTTTACTTACCATCAGGGTACAACTCTTGCAGTTCATCAACAGGAAACCTTTAGAATTAGCAGCTTGCAGGGAGAAAGGTTTATTTCAATCCAATAATCTACAATAAGAATTTGAGGATTAAAAAAAAAAATCATTCTGAAGAGCAATGAATGGTTTTATTTTAATTTAAAGCAGAAGAAAATTCCAAACACTAAGCATATATAGTTTTATAACTATATATGCTTACAATAACTTTTATAGTCTTGAGTTAATAATGTGGTCACATAATTAAAAATTATCTCACATATGAACTCTTATCAAATTCTTTGAAAAGCTGAAAACTGAAAAACACTGAAATGGAAACATTGCTAAAGATCTCTCTCCTCCCCCCAACCCATATTCTTATCAAATGATATGCTCACTGGCTAGAGCAGAAAATAATGACAGTTTCTGTGCATGAGAAGAAAATGGCTTTTAAGCTTAATTCTTTCTTTTATAGTACCAGGAATTTCACTGATTGTCACACAAGAGTAGGGGTCGAGAAAGGAGGGAACTGCTATTAGTACTCATTTTTAGCTCCATTTTCATACACAATAAAAAAAATCTGGTTGTCAAATAAAAAAGACCTTGTAGTAACCACATTTGTCAAGCCCAGATCATTATACAGTATAACTTCTTTAATCCGGAATTGTCACGATTATAGCGAGGCTGGATTATAGAAAATTCCGGATTACAGAAGTTTTGTAACTAAAATGCATGTAGGTTAATTATAATACTAATATCTCTTATTACTATGGCAATACAAAAATGTAAGGAACTGGGTAGTTGAAAACATTGAGAAAAATCAATTCAAGATGCTCAAAAACGAATGTTTTTAAAAAAATTAAATAATACATATCACAAGAATAATAGACTTGTCATGAAAAATATTGAAAAACTAAATTCTAAACCCCTTGCATTGAGAAATTTAAGACTTACAATTATAATTTAAAAATCAACATTATAATTACAGTAACGTATTTGAAATTGTGATATTTAAAGCTAATGTTATAAAAAATTAAATATATAGCAATTATAAGTATCAAAATAAGTCATAAGTTAAATACTTAAGAGAAATAACAATAAAAAAAAATCTGATTTTGTGATATTTTCGTGACACTTAATTATATTTGGAAAAAAAAAAAAAATAGTGAAATTATCATTAATCATGAATTTTTAAAACTTAATATCTAAAAAGACACCTATAATTATTACACATGCAATTTAGAAAGTTTTTACAGTTTTAAAATTTAAAAAAAAAACATTGTGTTATTACATAATCTTTTCATTTTCTTTACCATTTTCTAAAATTCGTTTACATATATTCTATGGCACCATCTATTATCTCTAATTCAAAACAAAAATGAATAAACATACCGAAATGTCTGGATTACAGAAGTTTCCGGATTATAGATGTCCGGATTAAAGATGTTATACTGCAACAAAATTTCTTTTGCTAAATAGTGATTTCTCAGACCGATAAAAAAATAAATATTTTTTAATATAAAAGCAAAAACAAAAAATTTCCAAACCTCAAAAAAATAAATGAAGCACAAAATTTTCAAAATTCAGTAACAAGACAGACAGTTTATTTTTCTATTTATAAATAGTCTGTATTAATTTTTTTAATGCTAGTTTTGTAAACATGGAGTCATTATTTAAGCTACGAAAAAAAAAAAAAAAAAAAATACTTTGCTGTGCAACAATTGTGATGCAACCTGTACGTCACATGTTGAAAATACTCACAATTAGAGAAGAAAAATCATATTTTGAAAAGGAATTTATCATTATCGACAAAAGAATAAATATGCATACACACTAGATTCATCGGAAAGCCTCAAAGGATCATCTGGATATAACTGGGAAGGAGAAGTAGGTCTATTTTTACCAAACCATGATTCATCCACCCAAACAGCAGATTCATCAGTCAGACCTTTCAAATACAAGTTTTGTTATTTTCTTTCAGTGATTACTTATTAATTTTTAAAATATACAATAAATCATCATTTGATGTAACCATTTCCTAGAAAACCTGTTGCCGAAAAGTGTGACTTAATGCTAATAATAATGAATAAGCATGATGAGAGATATATTTTTTAAATTCTTATTTTTATTTCATATAGCCCAATTAAAAATGGTTAACAGGTTTGCATAAATTTAAAAGAATATACACAATAAACTTTCTGAAATCTCCATAGCTTGAGACCAGAGGTTTTTAGATTTTAGAATTTTGTGGATTTCTAGTCTCTTTTTGTTTCCATTTTTAAATTGTAATTTGAATGAAAAAAAAAAAAACGTGAAGTTAAAATGAATGTTTACAATAAAGTAAAATTACAATATTAAGATAACTAAATAAAATAACAATAATAATAATAATAATAATAATAAAGATTATATATTAAACGTTGAGTAAATAATAAATGCATAAAAATGCATAGTAAGATTATGCAAAAAATATGCATAATAATGAAAAATGCTTTTTAAACCTTTAGTGAAACACACCTCATAAATGTGCAATAATTTAAATAAAAATCTTAAAATAATGAAGTTTTATTTCACGTTTAGCTAGACTTATAGATTAAAAATATATATACAGTTGACTCTCGTTAATTCGAACTCGTCAGGACCTCAAGAAATGTTCGAATTATGGAAAACATGCTCAATATGGTACTATTACAAAAGAATTAATGTTATAGTGTTTTTTAAACTTATTTCTTCTGTTATCATTAGAATATGACTTAATATTATATTAGAATGCATAAATACATAAACTAATTAAAAGATTAGAAACAAGCACGATGGAAGAAAAATTTAAAGTGTCACTGATGGACAGACGGGACTCTAAGAAAGTGCATATGAAATGCATTGTATTATATGTATACTCGTTCGGAACAATTTTCACAAAAATCAAAGAAAGAAAGTTCTTCAAAGGATCTGAAATCCGTGAGAAAGAAAAGAAAAATGAAAAATCTGAATTCTTGTTAGTTCAAATTAAACGAAGTCAAGAGAAAATGAGTTCGAATTAATGAAAATATTTAACGTTATTCTGCCATTGAAAATTTCGGGACTTCATGTTTAGTTCGAATTAAAGCGAAGATTCGAATTATCCGATTTTGAATTAACGAGAGTCGATTGTATATGATTGACATATAAATCTATTTGATAAAAAGATTGTACTGCCGTTGACATCAATGTCTTCTTGGATTTTTCAGAAATAAATTTATTCCCTTCTTGAGAAAGTATGAATTCACTAATATTAACCAGAATAACATAACAAAATGTGTATGTAGTTATATATCAATTAAAAAAAAAAACCTTAACAGGTTAAAATTTTTGATGCAGGCAGCTATTTATCTTATGGCTCAAAGAATTTCAAATATGAATTTTAAAAATAATGCTACCAAATTTTGAGTGACGCTATGCTATTAATTAAAAAATGCATTTTTGTATTATTTATTCCATCACTTTATTTTTGTTCTATTTATAATAGCATGTGCAAAAGTCATCTTCAACATAAGATGTATAAAACTTTATTCATTGATGCTTTTTCACATGCATCTCTTATAAATTTAAAATATGAGAATATATGATATAAAATTTAAGAGACGTCTTTATGTGGCTTTAAAAAGTTTGTTTTAAAATTCAATTTTTTTTTTTTTTTTTTTTTTTTTTGGCAGGGGTGTAAAGTATATTTACACATATAAAAAATACTTTTAATTTTCTAATTCGTTGTTAAATATATAATTTTAATTAAATGTATACAATGCATTGAAATGTATTTATTAGAATAAATTGATTTATCTTTTGTATCACATTATTCAAAATTGTAAGTAATATTTATGTCAATGGTTTCTTAGCGTCAAATTATCTAAACTAAGTGAAACACATGAAAATGGATAATTTGATGCAAAGAAACTTATTTAAAAAACTTATTTTGGAAAACAAATCCAGTTGGCTTAAACCATGATTAAAACCAATTTGTTTCAACACCAACTGCTTAAAAGTGAAATAAAACTAAACATATTATTTTTCTGGAGAAACCTAATAAGAGAAATCTATCCAAATCAAATATGCAATGAGACATGACATATTGAGGGATTACTGTAACATTTAATGAAAGACCAGCTTACCGATGCACCTGACAAGCACTTTAAACTGAACAGTACAAGAACCTCGGCCACCGGATTTAGTTGTGACAATGACATCACCATACTGAGGAACTCGAACAGCTCCACATCGAGCTACAATTTTGCTGGGAGAATACCACTCAGCATTTGTTAGGCATTCAATGCCACATATAGTGAGACCTAGACAAGTGTTTAATAGGCAAAAACAAAGGTTGACATATAGGAAAGTTACACAACAAAATGATTTACAGACAGAGGTAAAAATAAAGGAAGAATTTTTAATATAATAATTAAGAACATTTAATTTATAGGGGAAGAAGGAGAACATTGAGATTAAAAAAACTATCATTCATTTAACTGTAAAAAAAAAAAAAAAAAAAAAAAAAAAAAAAACAATATATATATATATATATATATGTTGCGGCCAATACCCAGAGCCTGGCCAATTCTAGAACTGGCCGGCCAATACCCGAACTGGCCAAGCTTCCTGGCCAAAACCCGAAATACATGAAATTAATAGCATATTTCGGGTTTTGGCCGGCCAATTCGCGAACTGGCCGGGAAGCCTTGGTCAACATCCGAACTATAGTGCATAGGTACCAATTTTTTGTAATTAAGATAATGTAACATTAAAATGTACAGTAAAAAAGATTCCCATTGATTATATTGAAACGAAATATTTTTGTGTACCCAACTAAATTAACCAAAAATAGTACACAATTCCCTTTCAATATCGAAATTAATTGATAAACCAAATACGATGACAATTACAAGTTAACCGGAAACTTTACTCGAGTTACATCACGGACAGTCTGACGTCTAGACTATTTGAATTCATAGACACTTTCAACTATGTTAGAAATGATTAAGCCGAGTGCTTATATCTATTTCGAGAATTGGCCAATCGCATCTGGGCAGTTCGCGAATTGGCCAGTCATTTTTTAACGTCGCTGGCCAATTCGCGAATTGGCCGGCCAGTTCTAGAATTGGCCAATTTTGCGTATTGGCTGCAACATATATATATAAATATATACATATATATGTACATATATGTATGAGAGTATAATGTTATATCTTATGTTACTTGACATTTCTCCAAAGTATAATAGCATTTTATGATGTCTATAATAAATGAAAAAAATAGGTACTTCTCTAGTATAAGAGCCTTGGCAAAATAGAGAAAATGGCCTAGGTGAGAAAAGGAAATTTTTAATCCATGTTTTCTGGCAACCTATTCACTATTTCATAAACGCAAAGAATGTTTTCAATATTCGTACATTTTATTTAAATATAAATAAGCAATTTATTTAATTGTATAAACAAACAGAAATAAATTATACATAAAAAGGAATAACAATATTAATGGATACTACTAGGTTATCCCATCGACCAAAAAATCATCGCCAAACTATAAGATTAAATGCCAATAATGGATGATCGTGAATGTCACATTCAATGACATTAAATACGAATCACATGTTTAAAATGTCATAAAGTGATTTTTATTTTGACTTTTTATTTGTATTTTTATTAATATCCTACTAATTATTTGTGGGTTTTTTTCGTTATTTAAAATAAAAATTATGTCAACATGTATAATTTGGCTATTTGTTTGGCTATTTGTATATTTGGGTGAAATTGGTCGACGGGATAACAGAGTAGTACCTATTAATGTATATAAAAATGTTTATATATATACATAAATAAACCAGCACAAAAGTTTCTTTAACTGCTGTTTATATCATTTGTCAACAAATATTTTCTGAAGTCCTAATCTGACCAAATTTTGAAATATATACAGGGTGATTCCAAATTTTTTTTTTACACTAAAGGAGGGGTGATAGTACACATCAAGACAAACAATATTAAATAAGAGACCAAGGGTCCCAAACATTTTCCAAAGGAGATAGCCGCCATTAAAGTTTAAGGACCAAAATTTCAAATAAACATAAAAAACGGAAAAATTGGTCGATTGATTTGCAGTTTTCACTAAAATTATTCTTTATGTCGGCACTTTCTTGACATTAAATTATAAAGATAAATTTCAAAAAATGCCGATAGAGGGCGCATTAAACTTTGGAGTAACGAACTGCTATTTTTTGCCAGTATTTTTTGCATCTCATTCAATGTTTTTGTAAGCTTAGACTCAAACTTAAATTTTGAGCTCAAAATCTGAAAAGTTGGGAGTGGTTAAGTAGTGCAAATTGAACTGTGTTCAGGGGGTTCAATTTTCAAATGATTATAAAAAACAGAAAAATTGGTCGATTGATTTGCGGTTTTCACTAAAACTATTCTTTATGTCAGTATTTTATTGAAAATGAATTATAAAGATAAATTTTAAAAAATGTCGATAGAGGGCGCTTTCGACTTTGGAGTAACGAACAACTATTTTTTGCATCTCATTAAATGTTTTCAGAAGCTTAGACTTAAACTTAAATTTTGATCTCAAAATCTGAATAGTAGGGAGTGGTTAGGTAGCACAAACTGAATTGTGTTTAAGGGGGGGGGGGGGGGGGAGAGGTTTAAAGTTAAAATAATTATAGAAAATGGAAAAATTGGTCCATTCGTTTGCAGTTTAAAATGAAACTATTCTTTAAGTCAGTATCTTCTTGAAAATAAATTTTAAAGATAAATTTCAAAAAACTCAGTTAGAGGGTGTCTTAAACTTCAGAGTAACCAACAATTAATTTTAACCATTAATTAATTTCTAATTAAATGTTTGCAAAAGCTTATTAAATGTTTTTGGAAGCTTAGATTTAAACTTAAATTTTGAGGTCAAATTCTGAATAGTTGGGAGCAGTTAAGAAGCAAAAACTGAAATGTGTTCAGGAGTTAAAATTTAACCTTCCCCGATCCTCGACCACAATTCAATTTTTTGCTACTTAAACACTCCCAACGATTCAGAATTTAAGCCCAAAATTTAAGTTATTGCATTTGAAAGCATTTAATGAGATAGAAAAAAAATAACAGTTAAAAATAATTGTACGCTACTCTAAAGTCTAAGGCACCCTCGATCGGCATTTTGTGAAATTTTTAAAATTTATTTTCAAGAAAATGCTGATTTTAAAATTAGTTTAAGTGAAAACCGCAAAAGAATCGACCAATTTTTCCATTTTTTTATAATCATATGAAATATGAACCCTATGAACACAGTTCAGTTTGTCTATTTAACCACTCCAAACTATTCAGATTTTGAGCTCAAAATTTAAGTCTAAGCTTATGAAAGCATTTAATAAGGTGCAAAAATAACGCAAAAAAAGAGTTGTTTGTTACTCCAAAGACTAAAGCTCCCTCTATCGGCATTTTTTGAAATTTATCTTTATGATTTATTTTCACGAAAATACCTACATAAAGAGTAGTTTTAGTGAAAACTGCAAATCAATCGACCAATTTTTTCATTTTTTATAATCATTTGAAATTTGAACCCACTGAACACAGCTCAGTTTGTGCTACTTAACCACTCCCAACTATTCAGATTTTGAGCTCAAAATTTAAGTTTAAGTCTAAGCTTACAAAAACATTTAATGAGATGCAAAAAATATCGGCAAAAAATAGTTGTTCGTTTTTCCAAAGTCTCAAGCGCCCTCTATCGTCGTTTTTTGAAATTTATCTTTATAATTTAAATTGAAGAAAATGCTGCGATAAAGAATAATTTTAGTGAAAACTGCAAATCAATCGAGCGATTTTTCCGTTTTTTATGTTTATTTGAAATTTTGGTCCATAAACTTTAATGGCGGCTATCTCCTTTGGAAAACGTTTGGGACCCTTGGTCTCCTATTTCATATTGTTTGTCTTGATGTGTACTATCACCCCTCTTTTATTGTAAAAGAAATGTGGAATCACCTTGTATATACATATATAACCACCAAGGCTTCAATACTAGAAAAGAAAAATATAAATATATATAGATTAATGTATCCATGCAATAAAGTCAAGAAATGATGAGACAATCATACATATTACAAAAAAAACCTCGCCATCCCTTGTTTAATGTGATAAAAATCTGTAGTTTTTAGATGCTATAAATTATAAAACGACAATTTAAAATATTAAAATTAACAAACCCTTACTTAACAAATCTCGCTGAGAAGTTCCAAGATTTTCACCTCTAATCACAACTTTAGTCCCTGGTTCTCCTTCTTTTGGAGAAAGGCCTGTAACTTTAGGTGGTTCCATTATCTAAAATTAGGCGAAATAATCAGAGTTACTCAAACAAGTTAAGCAACAAAACATTGTCTTATATCAGATTAAAAGATACTTTTCAGTTAGCCAGAGGACAGAGCTATGTAGCAGGGTGCAAAATGGTTGGAACAATACAAAAACAAAGAAATTAGTTGGCATTTGCTATGCAAATGCATAAACTTTTGTGTTAAAATTTAATTTGTGGTATTCCAAATAATATTCAAGTAATCATTTTAAAAAATATGTATTTTGCTAAATTTATACAAGATCAGTCGATATTTGTAAAATCGCGGAATGTGAATACCAGATATTTTTTCATATCATTTAAAAAAGTTTCTGAGCACATTTGTTTAGTTTACAAAACATTTGGATATTACAGGGTGAATCAAAATGATTTGTGACTTCCAAAGAATGCAAATTCTAGCTTATAACAACATTAGAATGTGATTTCAAAGAATTGTTGATGAAATTAAACTTCCAAAGAGTATCATTTTGAATTTTACATAGTACCCAACTATTTATGTAGCTACAAAATTTACAGAGAGATCAAAAAATTTTACAAAACACTCTGAAAGTTTAATTATTTGCAAGATTCTAAGCAAAATAATGATAGCAAAGAAATTTGAAAGCCAGAGAAAGACGCCAGCATCAGTATCAACATACATGTTCACGTCTAACATCTGGCAGTAAAAAAATCCGCTTTCTTTTGCAGAGAAACACCTCAAGCAGCAAACGAGTTAGTATAAAATTATCTTCAGTGCTGAAAAGAAGTTTAATTTTGATGTTCCAGATGGTATTAATCCCTATTTGCATCCCTTGCTCTGGATAGCTGTCGAATGCTAACTGACGTCTCCTTTTTAACAGTAGCTAAAATTTTATGCTCTGTTACATTTTTTTTTTTTTTTCTAAGATGATGTAAGCACACTTTCAAAATTTCTTTTTTCTTTGCTAGTTTTTGAATTCAAGTATTTATTATTATTATTATTATTATTAAAACAGTTTTAACTATGTTTTTTAAAATTAATAATTGCTTTTTCTAAAATGTATTTTATTTTAACAATGTGCTTTTAAAAGCTTAAGTTATAACTCATATGCTAAATAGAATGTTTACCGAAATTCCATCATATTATTGCCGTTTGTAAATCCATTTTTTGAGTGAAGACCTAAAATCCGGAAAAGCAGTGGTCCTGAGCATCCCGGTTTCAGGGTCCTGGGTCCTATACTGTATCTGTAAACTATGGGACCAGGCCTGTAGCCAGGATTTCCCTTCGAAGGGGGCTGAATCTTGAATTTTTTTCTGATCTGACAACACTAATTTGTATAATTTAAATCGTAATTAAAAAAGTAAACAAGACATAACTTATGATATGTACCTACATAGAATATGTGATGTCCATTTCAAAAATTGTTATTTTATATATTTTAGAGTTCTGAGAGAACTGATATTTTATGTGGTAGATACGAATAACGAACAATACATTCGAATGAGTGATATAATGAGGAATTGCTATAACTTTAATTAAAGAAATTTATATTTTTCCTATTGAAAATATGCATGGTTTTAATGCAATGGAAGATTTAAAAAATATATAAAATTTTTATCATTAGCTAACACATTATTACATTTATTTTCACTAACTTTGCAAAATCTTTTTTAACTTTCGGGAGGGGTTTCAGCCCTTTTAGTCCTCTCCCTGGCTATGCGCCTGTATGCGATTAATAAATAATCATGAGTATACTACTAAATATAAAATAATTTTTAAACATTGATAACGTATCATAGGTTAGGCAAATGATAAGGTATCGCATGGAGAGAGGGGGCTCTACAAAAAGCAAAATGTTGATAATGTTAAATAAGTATAGTCCCTTTATTTCCGGATCGCATTTTTACGAATTCTATTTCTATTGACACATACAGGGATACGCCCACCTTGTACACTTATTCATATTTCATTTAATTACCTAGGTACTTACTTTTCTTGTATTCTTAAGCTAAGTATCTATTAAACAAAATTCTTTGTTTTATTTTAGGACTTCCAGCTGTCATAGTTTTGTTTAGAAGCCTTTATTTTAGTGCATATTGGCGATTTCGTTATGTTGTTTTTTCGCGAATTCCAACTCAGCATCTATCTCTATATTCGAAATTAACGATTTTTAATTTCTTTTTAAAGCGTAAATTATACTCAGAAACTTCATTGTCTTGAAAAAGAATGTAGTCTAAATTGAAAAACGACGAATGTTGTTTACGCTGAAGTTGGTTGGTTTTTGGCTAAATCCTTCAAGATGGCGAATACAGAAATGGAACTGATAATGGAACCTAATTTATATATACTAAAAAAAAAAAAAAGCGGTCTTCAATTATGAAAGCATTTTTTAAAAGAATTTATAAATTGACATTCTATTTTAATCAAAACATGTATTTCCTCCAATGAATTATTAGAAAAATATCGACTGCTATCGACTTGAACTTGAAGGCAATCTATTCGATTTAATATTCGATAACTGTTGTTTACGAGCAAAAATTTCAAATCGCGAGCTACATTCTATTTTTATTCTTTTTCAAGACAATGAAGTTTCTCAGTTTATTTTATAATAATGAAAAATTTTAACGACCATTTCAACTACTACGGTGAATGCTGAATTGTAATTCGAAAAAATAAATAAATGTAACAAAAATGCGAATTATTATTAACATAAAGTCTTTAAAACAAAGCTGTGACAACTGGAAATTCTAAAATGAAGTAAAAAATTATCTATAACAATCCCTTAGCTTGGAAATATAGGAAAGGTAAGTACCTAACTAAAATAATTATTAGTAAATGTTGGAGATGAGATGGGCGTATCAATAGAAATTGGAATTTTCAAAAGGCGATCGGGAAAAATTGACAATGCGAGATTTTCCTCACAGACAGAACTTGGCAATTTTTGCTAAATTAGACATTTACTGAAATGTATTGAATACAAATTTGCATTACTTCTCTTTGCCCTTTATGTTCAAATATTTCTTCTCTATTAGTGAGTAGGTTACTTGTAAAATACATTTTGTAAGTGCTTATCATTAAAGTGATTATTGTAAAAGAAAATACGATAGTTTTCTGTTATGCGCCAATTTTATATCTACACGCCATACACTATATGGCCAAAGGTGAACGGCCACTTGCGATTTTTGACGTTTTGTTAAATATCTAAAATACACGAGGAATTATTCTGAAACTGCAGCTGTGTAAACAAAATAATGCAGGACATATATTTTGGCAAAGATCTTTTTTCCGAAATTCCATAGGGGACCGTCAACAAATTGAAAAAAAAAATATCTTCTAGATAACCCTGTCAAAACTAATGTAGCAAAAGTATTCAAACTGTAGATTATAATTAAGTGCCTTATTGTAATAAAATGTGTTCAATTTTATGAGGATAGCATGTATACTCATAGAAAAGTTAAGATTTTGGAACAGGTGCTTTAGCGTTCGGCCCCGTAAATTTGGCGATTTTTTTCGCGCCAAAAAGCCGTTTCCAAAAATGATCGCCAAACTGAAATTGCCGGAGAAACCCGTTTTCAAATATAGCGATCACTTTCAACACTCCTGAAAAAATGCATTTTTGTAAATATATTAAAAAAAATGAATAATTTACGCTATTACACCATACTTTAATTATAGCCAATTAAGAAGCAGATGAAGTAAAGCAGCAATCTTTTCTTTAAATTGCATCAGCTCATATAGAACATGATGCAAGATAGCATCATACTTTGATTATAGCCAATTAAGAAGCAGATGAAGGTACAGTAGCAATCTTTTCTTTAAATTGCATCAGCTTATATAGAACATGATGCAATATTACATCAGCTTATAGAAACATAATGAAATTTTTACATCATGTTTTGAATTCAAAATTTAAAATTTTGAATTCATGTTTTGATTCTTGAAATAATCTTTTTCTTTATATAATTGCAAGCTTGTGTAAATTAGCTACTTTTTTCAACTGAAGATTGGGGTACCATTACTTCATCTAATATGTGATTGATGAAATATTTAGAATGATACATAAAGAGAAAAACCTACTGTCCCATTCTACCCCACTTGCCCCTATATGTGAAGTAAATCACCATATGTATGCATTGCATTTATAGGTATTTTATAATTATACATTATATTCCTTAATTATTATCTTATCTTTTTCAGTGTAAAATTTTTTGAATTGTCTAATTTTTTTTTTTTTTTTTTTTTTTTTTTTTTTTTTTTTTTTTTTTTGGGTGGGGGGGGGGAGGGGGGCTGGAGGCAGATTTCTACAAAATTAGTACAAATGAGGTTTTGATTATACTTTTACATTAATTTAGATGTTAGAAAATTTTATTTTAACCATTATTTTTTGAATCAGGAATGCTCACAGATTCTAAAAATATCATTATTTGATTAATGACACCTTATCTGTAAAAAACCATTTATTTTAAAACAACAAATTTTACCTTTCCAATTTTTTTTTTTTATTTAAAGCACACAGATGGAGCAACGTTTTTACCAAATTTCAGAAAAATTCATGATGATTCATTTTTTTTATGAGCCATTACAATCTGCCCTTTTTTGGGGTGAAATTTTCACTTTGCACATAATAAAAAGTAAAAAAATGAAAATTTATTATTGTTTTGATGTGAAATATTCATTCTTTGTACAAATAGCTTCAAATTGGTACCAGATATATAAACTTTGAGCCATTAGTTGTCAAGTTATGGCCATATTTAGACAGTGATACAATTCCAAGATGGCCGCCATTTTGTAAAAATGGCCAGTTTTCAAAAGGCCATATCTCGGCCAATATTGTGAAAATTACTTTTAAATTTCAGATTTGAGGGTTTCAGTACTATGTCTGTCTATGATAAAAATTAAAAAAAAATCTGTGACTATGATGCAACAAGTTTTCCTTAAATTGTTTGATTTCACGTGGAATGACCCAGCAGACAGGTAGGGTTGGGGGCAATTCCCTCCCAGTACTAATTAATTTAGCTACTCATCAAGCTAGCGATTTTCACAAATTCCTGTAAGTTGCATTCTGTTTTCTAAAGAGACTACTGTGTTTTTTCCGTGACACTTTGATGAAAATTTGCATTTTTACTGCAACCCTTTGGCAAAGTTTGTATTTCTTCCATGATGCTTTGACAAAATTCCAGCTTTTTCTTGCAATGCTTTAATGAAGTTCACATTTTTTTTTTTTATGGTTCTTTGTCATTTTTTTTTTTTTTTTTCAAATCCTTGATGAAAATCTCACTTTTTCATCAATCTTTGATGAAATTTACATTTTTTATGGAACCGTTTGTTAAAATTCACATTTTTTTAAAGATGTTTTGACAAATTTAACATATTTGTAACCCATTGAATGAAATTTGCATTTCTTCTGGCTAAATTCGCTTTTACTAGTGAAATTATCATTTTCTTGACTTTTTGGCTAAATTTAAGTTTTTTCGAGGCCCTTTGATGAAATTTACAAAAATTTGAAATCCTGCCCCAAAAAATATTGTTTAAGGGTGATTTGGCTCCAAATTTTATGAAAATTTAAGGCATTTTACAATAACATTGTATACAATACCCTGTAATCAGAAATAAAAAATAATGAAAATTGTATGAATAATGAACAGGTTTACTAAATAATTTTGCACTGTGCATGGATGAAAGCAATCAAAATATAATTTGCATATTATGTTATCTAAATGTATAAAGCAACTTTTGCGGAAGTCTCAAAAACATAGCTTGAAAATTCTGAAAATTATTGTTGTTGAAATAAGCTCCAAAAATCTGTTGATCCCAAAACGAAGCAAAAAGATGAGGGGTTGTACCCAAATGTTGCAATATGTGCAATATTATGTATGCTGTATTGACACAAATTAGTGGAATAATAGATACATTTCCTCATCTTTTTGGGCTTTTGAGCTTATTCTATTGACAATAATTTTTAGAAATTTCAAGCTATATTTTTTATGTTTACACAAAAGTTACTCAAAACATTTAGCAAACACATCATTTAATTATATTTTGATTGCTTTCATGCATGCAGTGTGAAATAATATTTAGTAAACCTGCTCATTATTCATGCAAACAATTTTTACTATTTTTTAATTCTGATTATGGAGTATTGTATACAATGTTGTTTGTCATGTTTTTTGCAAAGAACATTTTTTATATTAATAATAGAAATTACAAGCAAAAAAACTTGGTAAAATTTTGGAATTTTTTTTATGAAAATCTTGGCTAAGGTGCTTTTGCGTTCGGCCAGAATTAATGGGAAAAAAATCTCGCCAAGTATGGCGATAAACCCCTAATTCTGGTAACCCTGTCAAAATGTTGCCAAATCCCATATTTTTGGCAACCCTAATAGCAGCTTTCGCGGAGGCAAGGAGGAGGTGAAGGTGAAGGAGGGGGGGGGGGAACTTTTCTCTTCCCGGAGCAAGAGGGAGGTTGAGGTGAGGGAGGGGGGAGATTTTTCTCTTTGAGCCTGTGATGTAATTTGATTACGAGCTGCGCAGGTTTTGTTTTGTTTTTTACATCTGCGCAATTTATGTTCTGAAATTCAAATTTTTGAACTATCTAACGATGTTTTACTGCTTCTTTTTCGCTTTCCGTCGACAGTGAGTAACAACTCCGAGTGATCTTTTTAAGGATAGATTAGGACGTTATATTTTGCCCAAAGGGCATTTTTAAAATTTTTTTATTGGGGTGCATGGCTTCTTTTTTCATTTTTTGGATAATTCATTTTGAACGAAACTGCAAATCGGACATGAGAATTATTAATCTGAAACGAAAGTGGTTTTTCAGTAAAGATCGATGTTTTGGTTTAAAATTTTTAATTATCTTTTTTGTAATAGCGTATTTTTTTTTTTGTAATCTTCACTTGCATCTTGTATACATATATTTTTTAAATTGTTTTCTTTTGAATTTAAATTATTTCGCTCGTTTTATTTATATGTAAATATTATGTCGTAACCCGTTTTCTGATCTTTTACTATTTGAAAATTTCAAGAAATCTACAAAATGTAAGTACTATTTTTGTCATTATTTTAATTTTATTTTCTGTTTATTCGTGCAAAGAAATCGTTTTTAAAATGATCACGATTTTGAATCGGCAATTTTTGTAATTTTTACATGCACCGTGTATATATAGATTTTTAAAAATTTTCTTTGGCATTTAAACTATTTCGCTCGTTTTATTTATATGTATTTTTTTTTCATTTGTAGCCCTCTTTTTGTTTTTTCATAAATATGCAAAGAAATCGTTTTTAAAATGATCACGATTTTGAATCGGCAATTTTTGTAATTTTTACATGCACCCTGTATATAGATTTTTTTTAATTTTCTTTGGAATTTAAATTATTTCGCTCGTTTTATTTATATGTATTTTTTTTTCATTTGTAGCCCTCTGTTTTTTCATAAATAAAAATAAATATACAAAATGCAAGTACTATTTTTTTTTTTTTTTTTTTTTTTTTTTTTTTTTTTTTTTTGAGCATTTTGGTGCTAAAAAGTCCGTTTCAAAATGATCGTGTTTCTGAATTAGCAATAAAATTCGTTTTTAAATATGGCGATCACTTAAACATTTTAAATTTTTTCTCCTGAAAAAAACCGGGGGGTTCAGGGGGGCGGAGCCCCCCTGATTAAGCGTAAATTATTCATTTTTTTTAATATATTTACAAAAATGCATTTTTTCAGGAGTGTTGAAAGTGATCGCTATATTTGAAAACGGGTTTCTCCGGCAATTTCAGTTTGGCGATCATTTTTGGAAACGGCTTTTTGGCGCGAAAAAAATCGCCAAATTTACGGGGCCGAACGCTAAAGCACCTGTTCCTAATCTTGCATCATAATGTCCAAGAAACTTGAGTAATTCCTTTTAAATACCATATACCACTTCTAAAGTTTTCAATGAAGTGTATTTAGACATACAATAATTATTTTGTACTTATTATACAGTGGAGATGGAGTGTTTTGTATGTAAAAAACTCAATGTTTCTCTGACTACTGATGTTATTTCTGTTCTTCAATTATCCCCACGGGATTTACATTTATTAAAAAAAAGGTTACATTATATAATCCCAGATGAAAAAAGTTTTTTGCATGCGAATATATGCAAGGTTCACAAGGATAAATTTCTAAAATTTTATAGTTTAAATCAGAGACAGTGTTGTGATCCATTTAATAAACATCCAAATAGTAACAGAGCAAAATCACTGAAAACAATTTCTTTAGATATGTCTATGACAAATCCAGACATCCTCATTCCAGGAAAAAAATTATGTACTTCCTGCTATTCATCAATAAATAAGATGATTTCTATTGTTGACATGAAAAGCATCTCTGATCCAGAATTTAGTGAACCCACAGTAGTAATGGAACAATTAAACAAAAGCTGTGAAATGTTAGAGTTATCGCCAATAAAAATGAATAGGCGTAGCTCAAAGAGGAAACTTGGTTATTTGCAGACAAAAGTTACAAAAATTTTGAATGAAATGAAATAAAAAGTACTGTAAAAATAAATATTTAGTGTAAATAACTGCAAATTGATATTTCTTTATTGAATTATATAATATAAACACAATACTTTAATTTAGATGCTAGAAAATTTCATTTTAACCAATATTTCTTAAATTAAGAATACTTACAGATTTTTAAATAATCATTATTTGGGTCAATGACATCTTATATGTAGAAAACCATTTTTAAAACAACAAATTTTACCTCTCTAATTTTACAGTATAATGTTCCATATATAGAGAAACTGTTACATCTATGCATAATCAAATCATTATACAGAAAGCGTAAAAAGTATATGAATTAAATTTACTTTTCATTTTTGAAATAATCTTTTTCTTTATATAATTGCAAGCTTATGTAAATCAGCTACTTTTTTCAACTGAAGATTGGGGTACCATTACTTCACCTAATGTGTGATTGATGAAATATTTAGAATGATACTTAAAGAGAAAAACCTACTGTCCCATTCCACCCCACTCGCCCCTATATGTGAAGTAAATTATCATATATATATGCACTGCATTTATAGGTATTTTATAATTATACATTATATTCCTTAATTATTTTCTTATCTTTTTCAGTGTAAAATTGTTTGAATTGTCTAATTTTTTTTGGGGGGGGGTGGGGAGGGGGGCTGGGGGCAGATTTCTACAAAATTAGTACAAATGAGGTTTTGATTATACTTTTACATTAATTTAGATGTTAGAAAATTTTATTTTAACCATTATTTTTTGAATAAGGAATGCTTACAGATTCTAAAAATATCATTATTTGGTTAATGACACCTTATGTGTAAAAAACCATTTATTTTAAAACAACAAATTTTACCTTTCCAATTTTTTTTTATTTAAAGCACACAGATGGAGCAACGTTTTTACCAAGTTTCAGAAAAATTCATGATGATTCATTTTTTTTATGAGCCATTACAATCTGCCCTTTTTTGCGGTGAAATTTTCACTTTGCACATAATAAAAAGTAAAAAAATGAAAATTTATTATTGTTTTGATGTGAAATATTCATTCTTTGTACAAATAGCTTCAAATTGGTACCAGATATATAAAATTTGAGCCATTAGTTGTCAAGTTATGGCCATATTTAGACAGTGATACAATTCCAAGATGGCCGCCATTTCGTAAAAATGGCCAGTTTTCAAATGGCCATATCTCGGCCAATATTGTGAAAATTACTTTTAAATTTCAGATTTGAGGGTTTCACTACTATGTCTATCTATGATAAAATTAAAAAAAAAATCTGTGACTATGATGCAACACCCATTGGTTGAATTCATGTGGAATGACCCTGCTGCTAGCTTTGAGAAAATTTGCTTGGAATCTCAGTATTTAACCTGCTGTTTTTAAGTAATATCATAAAAATAATGTAACACATAATTTTATTATACATTAATTTTCTGAAAGTTTTTTTTAACAATTAACATTATTTTTGTTCAACGTCCAGTATATTTCTTATACTCTATCTACAATGGCAATGTGTAGAAGCCTTTTAGCCATCACTCGTCAAAGACGTGATGTTTCCGGGGAGAACCACGAGGAGGTAGGCTTCGTCTCTCCCCTTTTTTTGTTTTTTGAACCACTCCTCTGCTCTCTGGGCATTACATCTTGCCATCCCAGAGGGACAAAAAGCAGAGTGGGGTTGATTTTTGAAAAGGCCCTATTAGTCAATTGTTGATAGTTGAAAAAATTGCATTAGCCTGGGAAGAAATTTATGGATCATTTTTTAGTTGGAAATCATTTTATCATGGGAGGTGTGCCTTCAGGGAGGACTTTTTAAAGAGGAGGTGGCCCGAATTCTCGTCTTTTCGTGCAAGGAAAACCCTGAAAACCTTGCACAGCCACCTGACTCACAAGAAAGGTCTCCATAATGGCAAACTCAGAAAATTCTAAAAAAATTATTGAGTATTCTTCTTGCATGGATATATATGTTTATAAAATAAATTTTGGCAGAATCCATTTAAAACGTTTAAAAAAAACCGAACATTTGGTTTATTTGGTGGTTTAACACCAGTTGGCGATGAAATAAAATTTCAAAAAATATTTTTTCTTGTCAAATACTGTTTAAAGTAAAAATGTTTCATTTTGAACTTATATTTAAAATATATATATATTTAAGTAACTTTAGTCTTGTGAGTTTTAGTTTGTTTTAACTGTAGTTTTATCATATATATACTGAAAGTTACCTATGAAAAATATTATGAATTAAAAAAAATAATAAAATCATTTCAGTCTGAAAATGTAGTCCAAATGAGCACTGTCGATTCAACTTTATTGCTATAGAAACAAATACTTCTCCAATATTGGAATGTATTTCTGCAGTATTCTTAATCTGGTCTTTATTTTGGAATACGCTTAAATATATGAAAATGTTTTTTTTTATATGAAATTATTTTTACAGTGATAAAATTAAATAACAGCAGCAACAAGCAACATAAATATGTACTCCAAAAAGAAAATATATGTATTAAACTCCTTAATTGTTTAAATTTAAATTCATAAATACCATTTACCCACATTTTAAAATCTACTGCTAAAGAATTTTTAGTTACATTAAAATCATTTGCTTTTGGCGAGAAAATGTGCTGCTCGCCAAATTGAGTGACGTTTTCATCTTTACAAGCCAAATATTCAAAAGTATTGTATTTTTTTACACAATTTCTACTGTAAATCTGCCGCTAAATTTCATTAAACCTTTATTATATACATAAGTAGCTTAATTAATATTTTTTTTTCAAAAAATTCTGAATATGCTGAGTATGGAGACCTTCCTTGTCAGATCATGTTGATATCAAAACTGCAAACTGTTGTTGACTGGATGAGAGAGTGTGAGGCCCATGGTGTTGGCCAGGAGAGTGGCGAGGAATGCTTGAGCCAATGTTGTTGGCTGGGTGACAGAGTGTGAGGCCGATGGTGTTGGCCTGGAGAGTGGTATGGGATGTTTGAGCCGATGTTGTTGGCTGGGTGACAGAGTGTGAGGCCGATGGTGTTGGCTAGGAGAGTGGCGAGGGATGTTTGAGCCAATGTTGTTGGCTGGGTGACAGAGTGTGAGGCTGATGGTGTTGGCCAGGAGAGTGGCGAGGGATGTTTGAGCCAATGTTGTTGGCTGGGTGACAGAGTGTGAGGCTGATGGTGTTGGCCAGGAGAGTGGCGAGGGATGTTTGAGCCAATGTTGTTGGCTGGGTGACAGAGTGTGAGGCTGATGGTGTTGGCTAGGAGAGTGGCGAGGGATGTTTGAGCCAATGTTGTTGGCTGGGTGACAGAGTGTGAGGCTGATGGTGTTGGCCAGGAGAGTGGCGAGGGATGTTTGAGCCAATGTTGTTGGCTGGGTGACAGAGTGTGAGGCTGATGGTGTTGGCTAGGAGAGTGGCGAGGGATGTTTGAGCCAATGTTGTTGGCTGGGTGACAGAGTGTGAGGCTGATGGTGTTGGCCAGGAGAGTGGCGAGGGATGTTTGAGCCAATGTTGTTGGCTGGGTGACAGAGTGTGAGGCTGATGGTGTTGGCCAGGAGAGTGGCGAGGGATGTTTGAGCCGATGTTGTTGGCTGGGTGACACAGTGTGAGGCCGATGGTGTTGGCCAGGAGAGTGGCGAGGGATGTTTGAGCCGATGGTGTTGGCCTGGAGAGTGGAAAAAGATGTTTCAGCCGATGTTGTTGGCTGGGTGACAGAGTGTGAGGCCGATGGTGTTGGCCAGGAGAGTGGCGAGGGATGTTTGAGCCGATGGTGTTGGCTGGGTGACAGAGTGTGAGGCTGATGGTGTTGGCCTGGAGAGTAGCGAGGGATGTTTGAGCCGATGTTGTTGGCTGGCTGACAGAGTGTGAGGCCGATGGTGTTGGCCTGGAGAGTGGCGAGGGATGTTTGAGCCGATGTTGTTGGCTGGCTGACAGAGTGTGAGGCCGATGGTGTTGGCCTGGAGAGTGGCGAGGGATGTTTGAGCTGATGTTGTTGGCTGGGTGACAGTGTGTGAGGCCGATGGTGTTGGCCTGGAGAGTGGCAAGGGATGTTTGAGCCGATGTTGTTGGCTGGGTGACAGAGTGTGAGGCCGATGGTGTTGGCCTGGAGAGTGGAAAAAGATGTTTCAGCCGATGTTGTTGGCTGGGTGACAGAGTGTGAGGCCGATGGTGTTGGCCAGGAGAGTGGCGAGGGATATTTGAGCCGATGTTGTTGGCTGGGTGACAGAGTGTGAGGCCGATGGTGTTGGCCTGGAGAGTGGCGAGGGATGTTTGAGCCGATGTTGTTGGCTGGCTGACAGAGTGTGAGGCCGATGGTGTTGGCCTGGAGAGTGGCGAGGGATGTTTGAGCTGATGTTGTTGGCTGGGTGACAGTGTGTGAGGCTGATGGTGTTGGCCTGGAGAGTGGCAAGGGATGTTTGAGCCGATGTTGTTGGCTGGATGAGAGAGTGTGAGGCCGATGGTGTTGGCCTGGAGAGTGGCAAGAGATGTACGAGCCGATGTTGTTGGCTGGATGAGAGAGTGTGAGGCCGATGGTGTTGGCCTGGAGAGTGGCAAGGGATGTTTGAGCCGATGTTGTTGGCTGGGTGACAGAGTGTGAGGCCGATGGTGTTGGCCTGGAGAGTGGAAAAAGATGTTTCAGCCGATGTTGTTGGCTGGATGAGAGAGTGTGAGGCCGATGGTGTTGGCCTGGAGAGTGGCGAGGGATGTTTCAGCCGATGTTGTTGGCTGGATGAGAGAGTGTGAGGCCGATGGTGTTGGCCTGGAGAGTGGCGAGGGATGTTTGAGCCGATGTTGTTGGCTGGGTGACAGAGTGTGAGGCCGATGGTGTTGGCCTGGAGAGCTGCGAAGGATGTTTGAGCCGATGTTGTTGGCTGGCTGACAGAGTGTGAGGCCGATGGTGTTGGCCTGGAGAGTGGCGAGGGATGTTTGAGCCGATGTTGTTGGCTAGGTGACAGAGTGTGAGGCCGATGGTGTTGGCCTGGAGAGCTGCAAGGGATGTTTGAGCTGATATTGTTGGCTGGGTGAAAGAGTTAAGATGAATTAACTGAAGGTGTTAGCTAGATAGGGTCAATGGATTAGAGTGTGGAGGAGAGAGCAATAACTGTGTCATTGATGCTAGAGGCTGAATGTTAAAAAATTAAAATTTTGAAAAACTACCAAAATTATATAAATTTTGAACAGTATGTGATAGTTCTAAATGGTATATGCTGTGATATGCAAAATAATACAATATACAATAGAGTAAAATACAACACTATATAATACAGTACATTAAAATACACTAATGAAAAATAATTTAGAATGGCAAACACTTGTTAATTAGCATAAAATTGCAAGATCTTAACTTAAAGTTCTTTGTTTCAATTTTGTAAAAATAAAAAAACTTAAATATGCAGTTTGTAGTCTTTAGTCCTTTTCATTGCTGGTGCAGCAACAACAAAACAATTTCTTCACGCGTTGCTTGAAACAACCTTGTTTCTTCTCTGGAGCCTGTTCTTCATTTGCTGCTGACTGTACGTCGTCTTCGACAATCCGTGCTGCTTGATTTTCTGGTGCCAGTGCTCCTGAGATCCACTGTACATTCTTCATCCGGGTGAATCCTGTCTCATCTAAGCAGTAGTCCAGAAACCTGTCCATCAGATCTTCTGGGTATGGTGTCTTCATCTTAGGTTCATCTGTTTCGCAGCCAGATCCAGTTTCATAGCTGTTGGCACCAGAGCTTGAGTTAGCATCATAGAAGTCTTCCACAAAACTTGCTTCAGAGAGTGCATCGTGGTAGATGTCTTCTTCTTCTTTTTCTCTTTCTTCTTCCTTTTCTCTTTCTTCTTCCTTTTCTCTTTCTTCTTCTTTTTCTCTTTCTTCTTCCTTTTCTCTTCCTTCTTCTTTTTCTCTTCTTATCTTCATTCTGTCCTTGACTATCAAGAACAGCACAGCAATGGAGATGGCATAAATGCCAAAGAACCATGCACAAAAAGTGAACAAAAAGTTCAACATGATGATCCTTGAAGCTGTTGATGTCAAAATTCACTTGAATTAAACTGTAAATATGAAAAAGTCTTCAAATTTTTCTCTTTTCTATCACTTACTTGTACTTTGAAATGAGCTGAATTGCAGACCAACCTACAAACTCAAAAAATTTTTGAAGAATGAAAAATTTGTTATTGATTCCAATCTTAACCTTTTTTTCAACAAATGTTGATTGTTGTTAATTTAGCATTTCAGAATAAATTCATTGTTGTGTTTCTTTTTTCTTTTGTCAACAATGGATCATGCAAAATATTCCACTAAACTTTTTTGTCACAAGTGATTGAGATCCATTGTTGTAAATAACTTACTAATATTTGGCAGCTTTGTTTTTATTTACTATTGTTTTGTTTACCTTTTTTTGTTTACAAACAAAGAATAAGTGGATCTAAAACTGGAATCTCTATGAGAGAAAGGAATTTATACTTTTGGTGTATTTTACCTTTTGTTGTAATGTAAATTTAATTTCATTGTTGTAATGAGTTGTTTTTTTTTCTTTGCAGAAAATATTTAATAATATAGAAGTTATAGTTTCCATAGAAAAAAAAAACAAAGTGTATTATATACTGTCTGGGCTATGGTATGTATAACTGCGCCAAGCATAATGCCAATTATACTAATTACAATTTCCCATAAATTTATTGTGTATTATACATAATAAGACATACAATATTTTTTTAATAATGCATAATATAGTTTATTTATTTATTATAGTTCATTTATTACTATTATAATTATTATTTTTCTGTCTTGTTTTTATTTACAATTGTTTTGTTTATCTTTTTTTTTTGTTTCCTTCAAAAAAAAAAAATGAGTGTAATCTTAAAGAAATTTCTTTCTTGGCCAGAGTTGCAAAAAAGCCGGCTAAAATTAAAAAAAGCCAGGCCGGTTGGCTTTTATTGATTTTAGCCGGCTTTTTTTGGCCAAAATTGGCCTTTTTTGGCCATAATTGGTTTTTATACAGTGAAGCCTTTTTATTATAAGCAACACATTTTTAAGTGTCTTTTAACTAATTTTAATGATGTTTAATTTACTTTGAGTTTATTAAATTTATTTATTAATATGAAAAATTGGGATTTTAATTATGATTCATTATGAGAAATTGGGTTACAGCCCAAATTTTCAATAATGAAGACATTAATACTAGAATAACACATTGATGGAGTTGCTAGTGGTTTATAGTCAGAATTGCAAATATGTCAGCTAAATTATAAAATGGCCATACCAAGTGCTTTTTCTGATTTACATTGACCTTTAATCCTACCTTTGTTTTTCCATTTTTACTGCTTTATAAAATTAAAGGTTACTTAGTTACATGTTCTATTACTTAACTAATTTTAAGAGTTATTAAAATGCCATGTTTTATTCGCTATAAACATTTAAAATTATACATATAAAAAAAACCATTTCTCACTATTGAAAATAGTATTTCAAATTATGCAGATTTTATAATATATTATATTTCACAATTTATTTCAGTATTCTCAATTAGCATATGCATGAATATATTCATTCATGCAAGTGGGCATATATGCACTTTTAAATAACAAAGAACTAATCAAAATTTTAACTCAACAAATTTTATTAGAACATTTTTTGTTGTTTAATTTTATGTAATTATGTATTAAACTTTCCTCAAATATTGAATCCTTCCTAATTTCTCTTTCAACATTGTTCATTTTATGACTTAATCTTTACATATTGACCTGTAACAATGTTTCCATGAATGCTTTGATATGTTTCATTTTGTTAGTGTTCATTCTAGGCCATTTTTGAAGGGTGCAGCACCCTGCCCTTTTTAAAACTAGTAAAATGCACCTCTGTTTTTACCCAGAGATTTTTGATAAATATTTTTTTCCCCGTAGTATTTCTAAATTTGTGTGCCCAAAAATGATAGAATTTTTTCATTTCTTTAAGAAAAATAACATGAAACTATTCAATCATGTTTTAATTTAATTGTATTTCTAATTTTTATATCATAAAATCATTTGAAATTAATGTTACTTGATTTATCATATTTAAAAATTATGTATTTTGCTGCTTTCTTTTTTCCCTTTCTAAAGACAATAACAATTTTTTTTTTCTTGCAAAATTGCCCTTTTATGATGCAGTAGTACCCTTTTTAGTGAATAGCACCATGCCCTTTTTATATCTATAGGGAATACCAATTTTGTCATAATTCTATTAAATATAATTCTTAAGAATGTGTGGGCCATTCCAAGCAAAGTGGTCCTAGGGTCCAAAATTTTAAAATTAGAGATATAATTTAAAAAAAAAAATTATTTATGTAGTTGAAAGTGTATATTTTCTTGTAATAACAGTGAAATTTGATTTAGCAAAGTTTAAGTGCTTGAAAACTTAAATTAATTAAAGATGTTTAAAAATTCATGTTTTTTGACAAAAATTTTATGAAAAGAATATGTTGTATTAAAAATGCAATAAACACAGTAATTATTAAAATATCATCATATATTAGAATAAATACTTATATACTAACCCCCAAAAATTGCTAGAATAGTTTATTGTGATCTCGGACATTTTAACAATGATAAAAGGACAGTTCTTCGATTCCTGTGTCACACACGTCACAAAAAGTTAAAATTTTTCCTCTTATCATTTAATTACTAACTTTAAAATGTTTGAAACTTTATTTATAAGTTAACTAAACATGAGGAAAATATTGCAAATTAAAAAAATAATTTTGACCAAAAAATAAAATTATTATTTATTTTTTAATTCTTGTCACACACGTCACTATATGTGATGTGTGTGACTGTGATGTGTATGACATGAATATCTGTTTAATTAAAAATGCTTAACTTCTTTTAAATATGTTAGGTATATATCAGCAATATATGCACAAACACCTGGTTGTTTATTGTAACTCATGATGCAATTATAAATTCATCTATTTTATACATTTTTTTTTTTTTTTCAAAAAAAGCAAGATAAATTAATTACTTTGTTTTCAAGAAAACTGTTTTTTCAGCTATTATTTCTATATATTTTATCTAGTCATTCTAAACAATTTGGAAAAGTATAGTAAAGGAGGAATTTTTGAACAACCAATTATCTTCTGTAAATTAATGCTTATTGTTTGTTTACACATAGATGACAACACATTTGCTATTCTTGTAGTAAAATAAAATTGATGTCTATCTTTTTGTTTTCAAAGTGGTGAGTGATTTTTCTATCGTTATTATAAACTAATGAGAATAAATTTGTAAGCAATGATGCCCTATAATTTTGTTGTTAATTTAATATTTTTAAAAATAGCTTTTTTTAGTTTACAGGAATAATTAAGACTAAATGATTAGTTGTTCTTAACTTTATAGATTGGAGGTATCACTGAAAACTAAAAACCAATCTTAACAATGTGAATTATATAAACAACTTTTTATCATTGAGTTTCACAATAACAATATTTTAAATTATCACAATATTACAAAAAATATGTTTGAGTTTATGCAATGTTGTATTCAAGGGGTGGGCTGATGAAGCTGCAGCCCCCTCTGAAATTTGTAACAAACATACAATGTAATTACAAAAGTTCATTAAAATGTAATGAAATATGCTAAGATAGAATTTATAGGAAGCACAATAATATTCCATTTTAGACAGGTTTTCATTTAACACCATTACACACAGACTATCTTTACACGCCATAAAAATTATGCTAATTAAGACAAAAACCTGCTTAAAAAGAAATTGTTTGCAATCCCATGCGATTCAATCTTAGCAAGTTCTGCATAATATATGCATTACCTGCATGATAAAAATCTGTTTAAAGCGGAAAAAATAACTTTCTTATGATCTCTCTTAGAAACTTTTACTATATCTCAGCCCCCTCCGAAATGATAAGTCTAGATACGCCACTGAATTTATAGTTTCAGCTTAGAAATTTGCTATGAAACATTTCATAGCTATGTAACTTTACAAGTTTGATGTTCATGATATATTTAATTGTTGAATCAATAAATTGTTTTATTTTGTGTGGAGTTCAGTGACTGTATTTAATTACTTAAATATTGTAAGACTGCTAAAATGAAAAAAAAAAATCTTAAAGTTTATAAACACAAGTTTGAACAACCAAACTTTTCATTTAAAAACTATAATTTTCTACTTATTAGGTATTTATGAATATATACAGCATAATTGTTAAGGGTACTTTTCAGTTCTGAAAAGTACCAGACATCAGTTTAGAGAGATATCTTATGGTATCTAGGTGCATTTTACATTTAACTCTTCAATAATCATAGAATAATCTGTGAAAAATTATAATTAAGCTTAATAGAGTAGATTTATTGAAAAAAACATTAAGTTTATTAATTAATAAAATTAAAAAATATTAAGTTTATTACTGCTTTTCCACAGATATATGACCATTTTAAATCTTTTCATGGTAAATTTCACACAAAGTCACACACGTCACATCATATGTCACACACGTCACAGTACTATTTATTTTTTTTAGCCCAAGTATTTCTAGCTCAGATTTCTAACACCACTTTTTTTAATTGTTGTATATATGGCTTATAAATGATATTTTTTATTTTCATGATTATTAAAATAATTAACAGAAATATAGCAATATGTAAGAGACATGAAGAAAAATGCATACAAAATGGTCACACACGTCACAAGAATTAAAAAAATAAATTCTCTATAAATGCAATATAAAAAATTTCCAACCATGGTGATTATGTTTCAAGACAACTATGAAATATACTAAAATATTGTTAATTATAAATAGAAGTTTTCATATACGTCCATTAAAAACATTTCAAAAATATGCATTAAAGTATTAATTGCTATAAAGGACGTTAAATACTAATAAAAACATTAAAAGATCTTAATAAATTTACATGTTTCGATTGAATTTACTCAATCATCATCAGAAAAAAAGAAAATACAAATAAACACAAAGATGGAAAATGACAATACGTTATTACAAATAAAATTTAAAAATTTAAAAAAAAAAAAAAAAAAAAAAAATTGCAATATAATGCTTTATAGCAATTAATACTTTAATGCATATTTTTGAAATAAAATATTGTTTTCAAAAGAAAAAAAAAAAAAATTTCCACACTCAGAATAATTGCGAATGTTTTGAAAATGTTGTCTAAATGTCACACACGTCACGCTGGAATGGCCCTGTAATATATGTAGAACTATGAAATGTAGAAGTTTAAAACACATTTTTTGAGTATATTTTCTTTTTTCCAAGATTTATATTTTTCAGACATAATGCCTTCACAGTTGAGTCCTAGCAGTTATAAAGACTTATTTATTTGAAAAGTTAAATAGAAATTTATAACTTTTTTAGTGGTAAATTATTAAAAATGTATTAAAAATAAATAAATCCGAATTTAATATGAATTCAATACAAATTAACACTTTAAAAATAAAAGCCGGCTTTTTTCAATTTTAGCTGGGTTTTTATAAGTGGATAAAACCAAAAAAAGCCGGCCGGCTTTTTTTGGCCCGGCTAAAAGCCGGCAACCCTGTTCTTGGCACAGTTTTATGTATATACATATATATAGCATATAGGCACATGTGTCATATATGCGCCACATTTGCATGTATTTTTCCCCCACCAGTTTGGCATTGCGCATCTGTGTCAAGGAGAAAATTGTTTAATAAGTTTATAACAATTGTTAAGGAAATAAAGTGGGAAAAATTAAAGATTTCAGTGAAATGTGCTGATTAAATGATACAACTGCATGCTTTTTATATGGCTATAGTTATTAATATTTACAATTTATTATGAAAATTATATTTATTGTGTTCTTACTTATTAAGTTTATTATTTATACCTGTTTATTTATTGTTTCCTTATTTATTAAATTCATATTTACTTACTTTTATTTTATTTTAATTCTTTAAAATATTTTTTATTGTAAACTATATCAATAATTATTTATATCAAATTATCATTCATTTATTTTTATTTCCCTTTTTAATATACCAGAATATCTTTCATTTTTTCATGTTATCTTATTTTTATATTGCAATAAAAAATCATGAACTGTTAGTGTTATTGCATGCAATTTTTATCTTATGTTAAAAAACAAAATTTTCGCCAAACTGGCAGGAGAAAAAACACGTGCAAATGTGGTGTCTATATGACATCTGTGTCAACATATATACGTACATAAGCCAGTGTTTTATAATATATCCTTACTAATATTATAAATCGGAAAGTGAGTTTGTTTGTTTGTTTGTTCCGCTTTCACGCCGTAACTACTGAACCGATTGCTTTGAAATTTTGCAGACGTAAAGTTAGAAGTCCGGATTAAATAATAGGGTAATTTTTCAATGTATAAAATTGAAACTGGTGTAATACACAATTGAAATGAAAAAAACTTCTTTAAACACCATAAAATAAGTTAACTGCGCAAGGCCTTTCGCAAGAACTTAGTCTTTCTTCGTCAGGCGCAAAAAAGACGTGCGTCCACAATGAATGTAGCGGCACGACTGAAGGGGAAAGCGGGAGGGAGAGGGAGCAAGCAGAAGGAACAGCCAATAGGAAAGAAGAAGGCAACAGCCAATCACGGAAGAGCATAAACAAAACTAGATAGACAATGAAGGAGAGGAAAGGAAGAAGGGGGAAGGGAAATGGGAAAAAAGCGGGGTAAAATAATTAACTAAAAGGAGAGATTAAAATGAAGTAAAATGTACGCAAAAAATATATAAATTAGTAATAATAATAAGAAGAAAATAAATAAATAAATAAATAAAAATAAAAATAAATAAAAATAAAAAAAAAAATAAATAAAAAATAAAATAAAATAAATAAATAAATAAATAAAATAAAATAAAATAAAAATACATAAAAATAAAAAATAGTTTACAATTATAAACACACATGAATATACCTGAAAAATAGTATACATAATATATATAAAAAAAATAATAATAATTAAATAATAAACTTAATTATGAAGCAGTGCTGAAAAGATTCTTCCAGGCAACGGAGAGGGTTTTAGAATCAGATTTATCATTAACAATAATATCACCAAGCCCGTAGCCAGGATTTTCTTTCGGAGGGGGCTCAATGTAGGACTTTTTTCTGATGTGAGCGCAGTGATATGCATAATTTAAAGTGTAATGAAAATGGAAAACAAGGCGTAAACTGAGATATGTTCATGCGCAGGATACATGATATCCATGTGAAAACTTGCTAGTTCGTATTTTTTAGAGTTATGTTGCCAGTATAGGTTTTCGAGAGAATTTCAGAAATCGAGAGCTTTTTAGAGTAAAAATAGCAACAAAAATTAAGTATCACAGACTAACGATGTTTTGAGGTGAGCTTCACGTATCATTAGAAAAATCATTAAAAAATATTGAAATGCAAGCAAGTAATTACAATAAATTTAAAACACAGGATTAATAGCATACGCGTGTCCGTGTGTTACAAGGGGGATGAAATGATTATTCCGTACATGTAAATAATTGCATGGATTATTTTTCGAAAGAGAAAATCAATTGCTACTAATATTTATATTTCCCATGCTCTGATTACAATAATTATAAATGAAGTACTCTTGATACAATATATTAGCTACTGTTTTGGAAGCAATTTCCTTGACTTCTCAGCCATGATACTGATTACCTTATGAGGATCCATTGTAATGTCCCAATGAATGCATAACTTTACAAGGCTACTGTGTCACTCATTGACCATAATCAGTGTTGAATTCAGACACTTTTCTCCGGGAGGGACTTCTGTGGCTCCGGGGAGGACATTATAGAGCTCCGGGGACGAACAGTTCTTTTTTACCATTGAAAACCCAAAATTTCAAATTTTCCGGGAGGGGGGGAAATGTGTCCCTCCCCGGGCCACCCCCTGAATTCAACACTAACCATAATGCTTCGAAACAAAACTTTAATTCTTTTCATTGTCAAAAGGGATTTTTCAGCAGTGGCTATTGTTGCCGACTTTGTAGCCAAGAGTAGCAGAAAGTTTGATCATATACGTTCAATTGCCAGGACCTTTGCTTTTGTGTTAACATTAGCAATTCTCTCTCATATTCAGCTTTCATTTTCGTCATACTTATCCATCCAATTTGCTCGCTTTTTCTGAAGAAGCAAAGCACGGATAAAGTACAAGGAAATCTGTTTCGATGTTTTAGTTCAAAATGAACTTATCATTCAAATTTTGAATAAAATTTTCCTCTTGGCGATTAAAGACCATCACCCTATAATGCTCTTCAGCAGATGTAATTTGAGGGTTTGGACCTGTTGTCTGTCTAAATGTTGAGATCTTTATTTCACTTTAGAGGTTGTCTTCTCTAATTTTTGATATCGAATTAAATATCTCGCGAAAGATTTCCAAGAATTTTCTGTTTGTTATTGTGTGATAATTAGGACATTTTTATCATATCACGAGATTTTTCTTGAATAAGACTTGATAATGGCTTTCTCAGACTGAAAAGATTATCAGAAACAAATAGGCCTCTGAGAACATCCCTAATCTCCCATGTGTTTCCCGAAATATTTTCTAAGCTAATGCAAAGCCATTTAAACGGCTCAGTAAAAGTTAATATACTTTCATGCCTCTCGATAAATCTAATACCGCAAAAGTGGAAAAGTCGATTTTTCTATTTTCTGGGGGATATGATATTTTTTTTTTTTTTAATTAAAGCTAAATTTGCCATGGGGTGATTTCTTTAAAAAAAATTATCACTTCATCACCAGTTCTAAGACAGTCTCTGATAGCAAGAGTCAGTATACAATTGGATAATGCAAGATTTAACGGGTTCTTGCGCAAAGGACGCATCTAATTTTCAAATATTTCTGACGAATATTGAGACTAGACCCCATCAACATAGCCAGCTATTATATGCCTGTTAGCTGCTCCATCAAATAACTGTGTACTACATTTAGACATATACGTAGTTCATCACATCATTACACTATTCATTCTGTTATATTTTCGACAGACAAGTTTTTTATTTGGATGAAACCTGAAATATTTTACAGAATCATTGTGGTTTAAGAACTTTGTAAATATTCCACATATCTGACTCAAAGGACAAGCTGATCTGTGCTTGAAATACCCATTGGTTCATACTAGGCATTCCTCTAAATCTTAAAAGCGTTCTTAGTTTACTGGCTTTTTTATCAGTCCTCTAATATTAGCAGACCTCTATCATGATCAGCTCTAAGTAGTATTTCTGCACATAATAAATAAGATTGTTTGATATTAAAAGTCGTCTTGTAGAAAACATTTTAGGGGGTATTGTAAATACTGCCAAAAAGTCTCTACGCAGGAGTATCAATTCCTGAAGTTGATAATTCTACAAAATGCAACGAAACTTTTTCACACAAACAAAAGCTTCGTATGCAAATAACTTGAAGCAAAGTTATTCAATGAAACGCAGGGGGACGCCGACCACAGTTGCGTATTTGAAAGTTTGTCGATTGCCTGACGTCTTTCTTCACACCATTCTTTTTTAAAATTCCTTGCAATTATTTTTTTAATAAAAAGCATTTTACAGTTATAACAGTATTTTCAAAGGTATTTTTTTAAATCCTTATTTTTTCACATGATTCCACATTGCTATGTGTTATTAAAGTTTTTGGTTCCTTTCTCTACAAAACATTGTGACACTGACCATTCTAAGTTTTCATTTAATAGTGTGATAATGAGTTCGTAGAGGAAATTGCGGGAGATAACATTGAAATAAAGGTTTTATATTTATCTCCTAAAATTGAATTATATGCAATACTTACTTTTACTAAGTCAAATTAATTATTATATGTAACTACACTTATCGAATTTTATTGTGCATAGGGACGTAGCTAGAAGTGAATAATAGAGGGGGGGGGGGAGCTAAAGAAAATGTACATGGGGATCGTATTCCCCCCCTCCTCTCTCTGTCTCTGACGCAGTAAATTAGTGCATATTCATACTGTAATTAAACTGTTGTAATAACTTCATTTTATGCTAAGAAAAGAATAGGATGATGAAAAATTCTAGTGTATAATTAGTGCAATATTAAGCATCCTGTTAGCTACATTTGTGCAAATAAGGTGAGCGAGTGTTGAAGCACTTATTTTAGATACAATTTAGTATTTTTGCGAAAACTGTGAAAGATCCTCAAAACTAAATTAGATTTTTGGACAGAATTCCATTTGCATTTTCGGAACATAAATTCATTTAGTGACCTTAGAATCTTTCCAAAGGATGCTCAAAATGTTTTAGGGGTGCTGAGCCCCTCTTAGCTACAGCCAAGATTGTGCAAAAAGTTAAAATGCCGTTTTAAGAAGAATTGATATTTTGAGCGGTAGATTAAATACTAATAAAGAACAATGTATTCCAATGAGTGATAAAATGAAAAATATCTTGAGAAATAGCAATAACTTTCGCTGAATAAGTTTATATTTTTAAAACTAACAAGTAAGAAAAATCATGCGTTAAGCATAGATTATGAAGCACTTTCCAACACTTAATGAAATCTTTAACAAAACTTTGTTATTTAGGGAAATAATAGTGTATAGCCAAATATACCCAAATATGTATTCCAGTACATTAGAACAGCCCTGTATTTCATATGTCGGTTCATATAATGGGAAAATTTAGCTTAGCAAGAAAATACCCAGTAGCTTGAAATTTCTTTTTCAGCAATTCATACTATTAGATGGAAACATACTTGAATACTTTTGTTCAGCCCTGTAGTTTACATTATACCTTTATTACACGTCAGCATTAGGCTAAAAGTTATTGTAAACTAAAACACTTTTAAAACAACTGAAATCACATTCTCATAAATCATCATTCATAGGCGTCCATGTACCGAATTCTTTGCGTGGACCTGTATATCCTTTTATCTATATTCTGCAAACATTTCTCAGTAAATTGAATGCAGCTCAGCCTAAAAATGCATAGCTTATTTAAGAACCACGTTTAAATAATTTACGCTCATATTCAGTAACGTTGGTGAGCTCTTTTGGGTAGCCCTGTATATGAACTATAACATTTATACACACCATATAATGTGCATATATTTAGCGAAATATAAACGCGAATATCATAATTAAAATGCATTTCATCCCTCCATCAGCCATCATCGGACACATATACGGTACTTCGGAAAGAATATACTATTTGAAATCTTTTGTATGGCCCTGTAAATGCTATGTACTTCATATTATGCAAGACAGTAGCGTATAATTTATATTAAGCTTCAGTGACATATATCAATTTTATTATACATGAAACAGCTTAATATATTTAAAATATGCCACACACAATTCCCCCTTTTACTATTATCTAATGGAATTCTTTTGTGTGGCCCTGTAAATGAATAATAGCTATATTTTCACCTTATATTTTATAGAATGCATATTTTAATATGTTTGACAGGGTATAACATTTTTAAAATTCCTTTGAAGCGATTTTTCCCCATAGGCCGTAATGTAATAGTAAACTTTTGATTCGCCCTGTAGATAAACTAATCATGGTGGAAACTTCATTTTCGATAGGACTTGTGCTAGGTTAAACGTCAATAACGTCCTAAAATTTCATGGCAATCCGAGTATATTAACGGTTTTTCCCCATAGGCCATAATGTAATGGGAAACTTTTGATTCTCTCTGTAGATAAACTAATCATAGTAGATACTTCATTTTCAGTAGGGTTCGTGTTAGGATAAACCTCAATAACGTCCTAAAATTTCATGGCGATCCGAGTATATTAACGATTTTTCCCCATAGGCCGTAATGTAAAGGGAAACTTTTGATTCTCTCTGTAGATAAACTAATCATGGTAGATACTTCATTTTCAATAGGGTTCGTGCTAGGGTAAACCTCAATAACGTATAAAAATTTCATAGCAATCCGAGTATATTTACGGGAGTTAGAGCGCGGACAGACGGACAGACGGCCATCCGGCCAGACGGACAGACGGCCAGACAAACCGAATGCATAAGCACTTTTCAACTTTGTTGGAAAGTGCTAAAAACAGACATGATTCTAATGCTAGAAGATAAAAATAGGAAGAACAATGTCAAATTTTATTATGTTGCAAAATATTTTTAAACTTTCGGGAGGGGCTTCAGCCCCCTTAGCCCCCTCCCTGGCTACGTGCCTGAATATCACGATTAATATAAATAGCTAAATTTTCAAGAAAGTCTAACTCAGAGGAACTATTGGCATTAAAAATAATTTTAGCAGTTTGAAAATTGAAACTATGGCCGGAATCCCAAGAGTGTTTAGCAACAGAAGATTTAGAAATTTCTTGATTAATGACATACCGAGAGTGTTCTTTTAGGCGTTTTTCGAGATTTCTTTTAGTTTGACCAATATACGATAAATCACAGCCATTACAAGGAATATTATAAATACCCCATTTTTGGAGGTCAGGGACAGAACATTTCATGGAAGGAAATTTTAATTTATTGACTGGTTTAAAGATAACATTAAAATTGAAACGTCTTAAAACTTTAGCTAATTTAAAACATAAAGGAGGATAAAAAGGGAGGACGACGAAATTATCAGGTTTACTTTTATCAATATTAGAAAGAGTGGAATTGTTAGGGGGTCTATTGAATTTGCTCACAGCAGTATTAATGATAGAAGGATTGAATCCACGTTTTACAGCAACAGATTTTAAGTAATTGAGTTCATTCTTAAGAGATGCAAAATCGGAACAAATTTTGAGAGCACGATAAACATAAGTATAAAAAACACCGATCTTTTGATTGACAGGATGATTTGAGAGAGCATGGGGTGGATTAGAGACAGAAAAAGGTTTTCTATAAACGCAAGTTTTGAAAGAAGAATCACATTTGGTAACTAAAACATCAAGGAAAGGGAGTTTATTACAATTCTCTAACTCAAAAGTAAACTGAATATGAGGATCAATAGAATTGACAGTTTGAAGAATTGTAGAAATATCAAATGGATTATCCAATAGGACGAAAGTATCATCAACATAACGAATCCAACATTTAAAATTGATCAGATTTAATAATTTATCTTCAAAGTAATGCATATAAATATCACAAAGAATGGGAGATAAAGGATTACCCATACTTAAGCCTTCAAGCTGTTTGAAAAATTTATTATCAAATTGAAAAGTAGTAAGAGTTAAGCAAATTTTAGTTAATTTAACATAATCTTTGACCTCAATATCCGAGAAATGAAATTCACGTAATCTTTTTTCCAAGCAAGAAAGAGCGCCTTCAATCGGGACATTAGTAAATAAAGATTTGACATCAAGAGAAAGCATAGAACAATTCGATGGATTAATACTTTTTAATTTACTAACGAAATCATAAGAATTTTTTACAGTATGAGAATTAGCAATGCATAAAGGCGAGAATATGGAAGCTAAAAATTTGGCAAGAGGATAAGTAACAGTACCAATATTAGAGACAATAGGTCTTAAGGGAATATTGGTTTTGTGAACTTTGGGTAAAGCATAAAAACGAGCACAAATGGGTGCAGAAGGAATAACACAATGTTTAGTGTTGTCATTTAGAACAACAGAATTCTTAACAGCTTTAGTGAGAGTGGCAAGATGCGAATTAGTGGGATCTTTTTTAACTTCAATATAAGGACCTTCAGATAAGAGAGCATGAACTTTATCAGAATAATCATTTTTATCCATAAGAACAATTGTAAATTTATCTTCTCACACATTAACTCCTGAGCAAAAAAGCATTTTAGATCTTGGTTTAAATTTTTCTCAATCTTGCAAACCTTCTCTCACCAAATTGATTGCTCCTATTGAGTCTTCCTTTAAACATAGTAAAGTTTCTCCTTTTCAAAAAGAAACCCTTCGTCACATTCTTGCTGATACTATTTCTTCTAATGTTTCTAAATATAAACCTAATCTCTCATGTCCTCAGCATATTGCTCTGAATGAGCTTAAGTCCAATGATAATCTTATTATTACTAAAGCTGATAAGGGGGGTCAAATTGTTCTTATGGATAAAAATGATTATTCTGATAAAGTTCATGCTCTCTTATCTGAAGGTCCTTATATTGAAGTTAAAAAAGATCCCACTAATTCGCATCTTGCCACTCTCACTAAAGCTGTTAAGAATTCTGTTGTTCTAAATGACAACACTAAACATTGTGTTATTCCTTCTGCACCCATTTGTGCTCCTTTTTATGCTTTACCCAAAGTTCACAAAACCAATATTCCCTTAAGACCTATTGTCTCTAATATTGGTACTGTTACTTATCCTCTTGCCAAATTTTTAGCTTCCATATTCTCGCCTTTATGCATTGCTAATTCTCATACTGTAAAAAATTCTTATGATTTCGTTAGTAAATTAAAAAGTATTAATCCATCGAATTGTTCTATGCTTTCTCTTGATGTCAAATCTTTATTTACTAATGTCCCGATTGAAGGCGCTCTTTCTTGCTTGGAAAAAAGATTACGTGAATTTCATTTCTCGGATATTGAGGTCAAAGATTATGTTAAATTAACTAAAATTTGCTTAACTCTTACTACTTTTCAATTCGATAATAAATTTTTCAAACAGCTTGAAGGCTTAAGTATGGGTAATCCTTTATCTCCCATTCTTTGTGATATTTATATGCATTACTTTGAAGATAAATTATTAAATCTGATCAATTTTAAATGTTGGATTCGTTATGTTGATGATACTTTCGTCCTATTGGATAATCCATTTGATATTTCTACAATTCTTCAAACTGTCAATTCTATTGATCCTCATATTCAGTTTACTTTTGAGTTAGAGAATTGTAATAAACTCCCTTTCCTTGATGTTTTAGTAACCAAATGTGATTCTTCTTTCAAAACTTGCGTTTATAGAAAACCTTTTTCTGTCTCTAATCCACCCCATGCTCTCTCAAATCATCCTGTCAATCAAAAGATCGGTGTTTTTTATACTTATGTTTATCGTGCTCTCAAAATTTGTTCCGATTTTGCATCTCTTAAGAATGAACTCAATTACTTAAAATCTGTTGCTGTAAAACGTGGATTCAATCCTTCTATCATTAATACTGCTGTGAGCAAATTCAATAGACCCCCTAACAATTCCACTCTTTCTAATATTGATAAAAGTAAACCTGATAATTTCGTCGTCCTCCCTTTTTATCCTCCTTTATGTTTTAAATTAGCTAAAGTTTTAAGACGTTTCAATTTTAATGTTATCTTTAAACCAGTCAATAAATTAAAATTTCCTTCCATGAAATGTTCTGTCCCTGACCTCCAAAAATGGGGTATTTATAATATTCCTTGTAATGGCTGTGATTTATCGTATATTGGTCAAACTAAAAGAAATCTCGAAAAACGCCTAAAAGAACACTCTCGGTATGTCATTAATCAAGAAATTTCTAAATCTTCTGTTGCTAAACACTCTTGGGATTCCGGCCATAGTTTCAATTTTCAAACTGCTAAAATTATTTTTAATGCCAATAGTTCCTCTGAGTTAGACTTTCTTGAAAATTTAGCTATTTATATTAATTGTGATATTATTGTTAATGATAAATCTGATTCTAAAACCCTCTCCGTTGCCTGGAAGAATCTTTTCAGCACTGCTTCATAATTAAGTTTATTATTTAATTATTATTATTTTTTTATATATATTATGTATACTATTTTTCAGGTATATTCATGTGTGTTTATAATTGTAAACTATTTTTTATTTTTATGTATTTTTATTTTATTTTATTTTTTTTATTATTATTATTATTATTATTTTTTTTTTTTTATTTATTTATTTATTTATTTATTTATTTTCTTCTTATTATTATTACTAATTTATATATTTTTTGCATACATTTTATTTCATTTTAATCTCTCCTTTTAGTTAATTATTTTACCCCGCTTTTTTCCCATTTCCCTTCCCCCTTCTTCCTTTCCTCTCCTTCATTGTCTATCTAGTTTTGTTTATGCTCTTCCGTGATTGGCTGTTGCCTTCTTCTTTCCTATTGGCTGTTCCTTCTGCTTGCTCCCTCTCCCTCCCGCTTTCCCCTTCAGTCGTGCCGCTACATTCATTGTGGACGCACGTCTTTTTTGCGCCTGACGAAGAAAGACTAAGTTCTTTCGAAAGGCCTTGCGCAGTTAACTTATTTTATGGTGTTTAAAGAAGTTTTTTTCATTTCAATAGGGTAATTTTTATTTATTTTATTCAAATATTTTCCTTAATAATTCAAATTTTAATTATTTTTCATACAAAATCAATAGGCATTTTTCAGATAAAATTTAACCATTTTCCTTTCCTGTTGCCAAGAAAATAAAAAATTGGAATAATATTTTTTCAGCAGCAATGAATTTTTAATAGAAAACTTCCACACGAAAAATTATAATAAAATAATTTAAAAGAAAATAAATATGACGTTGCTAGGTTGTAGGGAGGATTTTCAGGATTATTAGTTTTCTAAAAAAAATTCAGATCATTATTTTAAGAAAAATTAATTAACTAATACTCATTTCAAAAAAAAAAAAAATAATAATTTTAATCTTCCATAATTTCATTAATATATCCTATAAATCCAGTATTTTCATTTGATACATCGCAGCTTCCCTATTTGAATAATAGCAATGTACAAAATAATATTTTTCTAAATTATTTTATTATTAATTATTTATTCTCAAAATTATATTATTCAGTTTTAATTTTAAATATAAATCATTTTCATATAATTGCCCGGTCTTTTAATAGTATAATCCGTAATTTATGCTATCTCAAAATTTAACTTAATCTACGTAATTTTTATATGACGATCGGCTGTATTTTCGAATTCGACCGGCATTTTTTCTTTCTTGCTTCGTCCGTTTTGACCAGGCATGAGTCATCATGCCTGAGATTGTTCCAGAAGCTACCAGTACCTTCCATTCTAACACCTCCCACGTAAAATTAGGGGACTCCCCCGATAGAAGCTTCGAGAAAACGCTTCTGATTGGTTCAGAGTGGCGTCGGCGGAAGAGCACTGAAATTTTTCGCGGGCGATTCAGGGAGATTCGAAAAATTATCCAAGCGAGCAGGACGTAAAAGAAGATTGGGGATTTTTTCCCCGCTGGACCTTCGGGTCTAGCGCCGGCAAAGATGTTATTTCTCAAATTTGGCAGAGATTCCTGTTTGTTCAACACCTGATTTAGATATTTTCAGAGGATGATCGTCGTTACTGTTCTGCACAATAAGATTTAATTTTTAATATCTTCGATTCAAATATTAAGAAAAAGTACCTCCAGCCAACTCATAAGTTTCCTTATACTAAAAATAATAAATAGAAACTCTCCCGTTGTCCAAGTTAACTACTGTCTGATCAATTTTCTAACAACTCCAGCGTCTTGGAAATTTCTAGCTGACATCGTGTGAACCTTCGTGAATGAAGTATACCTATTTAAATGCAGGCAATCTATCCAATGGATCAACGCCAGACGTCGTCCATATCCAAGACCTGATTTACTTTTCTGGATTTCATCACAAGTGTTATCGGTGTAGCGAGAATCAACTGTACCCCAGCCAAGATCATTTATTACTGTCAAGACAATGGATGTGATCATAAAGTATTAAACTAAATGAACTTATGCGAACTGTAAATAGAACATTCAACAAGATATATCTTTCATAAATTTTCAGTTTTTTTGTAAAGGAATGCATGGCCATGTTCTCCAAAGTTTATTCTCTTGCCAATGAATCATGAATAAATCTTTAATTTGTAAGTAGAAAAATAGTGTCTTCTTTGTGAATGCTGTTTGGGTGAGTGTTTTAATATTTTCCTTTTCTTTTTATTTTAGATAACATTTAACAGCTTGTTGAAGTAGTTGAATTAATTTAACTTGCGGCACAACGCTTAATTTGTTTACTTCCACTATTCGACACGCGCTGCTATCTGTATTTGAGGTATCTGCTTCCGGGCAATATACTATTTGAGCTAACTCGTCTGTTTTGATGAGTTCAGCTGCCGAAATATCGCTCGGATCGGGTTCCCCAAATACAACACCATAGCATTAATTGGCGCCGTGTCACCGTTTAGGATCTTACCTAGTTCTTTTTTTTACTTTTGAGATAATTGTTAATTTATTTATTTAAGTTTTTTAAGATTAAATTTAGCTTTGTTATTCTTGCTTTACTATCGTGAATTTTAACGATTTAGAGTAAATTTTTAACGATAGTTTGGAATTTTTTTGAAATAAATAAGGATTTTTATTTTTCTAACAAATTCATGTGAACATCAAGTGTTACCATTTTATAACATGTGAATAATATAATATTCTCATATATTTTGATAATAATGTATTTTTGTGTACTCTCTTGTCTTTTATATACATAACAGTAATTAGGAAATATGATAAAAAAAAAAAAAAAAAAAAAAAAAAAAAAAAAAATGGTCAACTTTTCAAATTATTATTTGTGGTTCTGTAGTGCCATAGTAATATTTTCCATATCAGGTACGACAATGATTTGATGTATTTTTTTATTTCCTGCAGGCAGGAAATGGTGTGCATAATTTAATGTACACTCTAATTAATTCATTAATGTTTGTTGTGTATGGTAGTGGTACTACTATTAAAATAATAATAAGTAAAATAAATCGATAAAATAAAAAATAAACAAAAATTGAACAACAAAACATTTATATTAAATTTGAACAATTAAAAAATATGCTATTTCTTTGTGTATGTAATATTGAGTAATATTTTCAAAAAAAAAAAAAAAAAAAAAAAAAAAAATTACTATTGAATTAATTTTCTCCAGTGCTATATTTTTCATACCCCTCAAATATTTTTTTATTTTTTTTTTCTAGAACTTTACACCACCCCCCCCCCTCTAAAGTTTCAAAAAATATTCTGGGGTGATAGGGGATAAAATTTATATTCAATTTTGCTTTTTATGTGTATTATGATTTCATGCTTTTCTTTTGCTCAATAGTTTGAACTTTTAGGATATATTTGTCATTCATTTTCATTTTATTATTGGGGCTGTCTATTCATTTAAACGTTTAGTAGTAGCCTGGAGAATAGTAAGTGCTTTGCACTGACCGGATTTTAGGGATGTGACACACGGAAAAATAGCTCTTTCCTCCACCCTCCGGATTTCTCGAAATGGTATTATGAGAGGGATGATAAAATTCCTATTTTTATATTTTATTATTTAACTTATGCAATAATCAAACTTTAATAATCTTTATATCAATTTAAATATTTGTTTACACTGGGAGAATTTTTGTTCAATTTCACTGAGGTGGCCAAAACTATATTTTAATAATTATTTTGAAATATATAAATAAGAAAGGGTACCCTAATCAAATATATAAAATGAAAGAAAAATAATAAGAAATATTCATAATAAAATGAATATAAATGAAAATTATTTTTGAAAGATGTATAAAAAATGTAAATATAGACCTTGGGATATTTTATCGGTCACTTTTTCTCTACCTAGCTTGATCGCACTTATTATC
Source organism: Maratus speculifer (assembly GCA_964019185.1). Lineage (NCBI taxonomy): Eukaryota > Metazoa > Arthropoda > Arachnida > Araneae > Salticidae > Maratus > Maratus speculifer. The sequence goes on along the minus strand of CAXHSM010001237.1, from coordinate 125,583 downwards.
AATTAGTGCGGCTAGAAGAGATTTTAGATGTTTTGGCAGTTAGTTCTGCGGAAATACATTTTTTCCATGATGTCACAATTAGAGATTTTGCGGCTGTGGTTTCCTCGTGTCACCATAATTTATGCATTTATTCATTTTGTTGACTGTGGACTATTTTAGTGCCAAAACTATCTTTCTGGTGATTTTAAGGTCTTTTTTTTCTTTTTTGATTGAGATTGGAAAAACCAATCCATTTAATTTAATTGAAGTTTAGCCAAATTCCTCAGTAATTATGTTGGTAATTTTTCTTTATGACCATTTTTACAATATATCTTTGATAAGATTAATTAATATAATCTTAAAAATATTTATTTACTTTTATAATTATCAATAAATGAATTTAAGAGAGTCACAATACAACTTACCTTTTGAAGTTACTTTCTGTTTAGCACACTTTGATGAAATCTAAATTTCAAAACAAATCCCTTTTTGTTCTTTTTTTTCAGATTATTTACCTGCCATTGAATTTTACATGATATTCTATATATTAATTTTATATGGTTTAAACTGTTTATTCATGATAATGAATATAAAGGTTATTTTGTTTTAAGAAAAATATTGATTCAAAAGAATCATTAAATTGGTATAAAGGCAATTGTGTTTATTTTGTGATTGTTATAATACTGAAAATAAAAAAAAGCAAGCAATAAAAATAAATAATAAATAAATTATATAAATTGAAAATTTATATTAAATAGTCTTTATTACAGGACAAAATTAATAATTTTTGCTTTTTAATTGTTGATCCCTTTGTTTATATTTATTATTTTAACTTTAGATTTTTTTTCATATATTTCTCTAAATTTTCAATATTTTAGTATTTAAATTTTGACTTCTATGATTTTAAAAGGGGTAAATAATAGTGTGACGACTGCTTGTTCCTTTATGCTTTACTGATAAACAAATCAGGGACTGCCAAACCCGAGTTTGCTTTCGATATATGTGGCCGGCTACCACATATTATCTTAAGAATTAGTAGGGCATATTATTAAATTTATTTAAATAAACTCTAATATTAAAAATCTTTTAAAAATAATACAGTAATTTCAATCAAATTTTAATTGTAGGTTGTCACTTGCTTTAATAGATATTCATCAAAAATAAGTATATATATAAACAAGGAAAAACTTTACTTTGCATAATTTTTAATTTATTGCTGGTTATTATATACTGGGGTAATATTTCAATATTAAAATTCTGATTAATTTTTCAAATAATTCATAATTTGTCTTAAAATTTTAAAACAAGTAATCTTAAAACTTTGCCATTGCTCTGAAAGCTGCTCTTGGAATTTTTCAAATTTTTCTAAAAATTTTGGACATAGCAGACGCAGGGGGTCAACTCGGCTTAGCTTGGGAATTGATCCAAATTCAAAGAATTTTGGCCCTCCGATATTCCCTCACGGTGCAGTCCATTTTAAAATTTTTACGATACTGATGATTCCTTATGGGTGTCTATAACTTCCACTTGTGGATTATTAGTTAGGTTCACTGTTTCGAATCTAGGACACCTAGAGAGATTTTGGATGCAGTGTTATTTATTTTTCAATTTTTTTTTCTTATGTCACTCAATTACAAATATTTCTGAAAAATAGATTATTTATGTTTATCACAATTTTACCATTCAGCATTGTCCTGTATATATGCATATTACCTGTGGATCAGTCAATAGATACATATTCTTGTGAAAGCCATATATAATGTAATCATAATGCGCAGATTTTAAAATTTCTATGAATTGGTGTTGCATCAAGAAAATTTTACATAAAAATTTTATGCTTTGTAATGGTGTTCACATGAATATTTTTTTTTTCTCTTTCCCCTTTTCACTCACCCTTGGTTGTATTGAATGATACTTGCAAATATATATATTATTTATATTCTAGATCAATATATTTTGTTCTAATGTTTATATTCTATACCTTTTAAATGTAATATTTTTTTATTGGGCTGTGTGGTCAAAGTGTTAGTCTTACACACAGTCCAATCGTTTGATTCAAACGTGTCAAAATTTTTCTTTGCATATGTTGTATGCATTTGAGATCCCAGGATCTCATTCTTTTTTTTATTGTTTTTTTTGTTAGAGGCTGGAGGTAATGCTAGGTTGTAGGGAGGATTTTCAGGATTATTAGTTTTCTAAAAAAAATTCAGATCATTATTTTAAGAAAAATTAATTAACTAATACTCATTTCAAAAAAAAAAAAATAATAATTTTAATCTTCCATAATTTCATTAATATATCCTATAAATCCAGTATTTTCATTTGATACATCGCAGCTTCCCTATTTGAATAATAGCAATGTACAAAATAATATTTTTCTAAATTATTTTATTATTAATTATTTATTCTCAAAATTATATTATTCAGTTTTAATTTTAAATATAAATCATTTTCATATAATTGCCCGGTCTTTTAATAGTATAATCCGTAATTTATGCTATCTCAAAATTTAACTTAATCTACGTAATTTTTATATGACGATCGGCTGTATTTTCGAATTCGACCGGCATTTTTTCTTTCTTGCTTCGTCCGTTTTGACCAGGCATGAGTCATCATGCCTGAGATTGTTCCAGAAGCTACCAGTACCTTCCATTCTAACACCTCCCACGTAAAATTAGGGGACTCCCCCGATAGAAGCTTCGAGAAAACGCTTCTGATTGGTTCAGAGTGGCGTCGGCGGAAGAGCACTGAAATTTTTCGCGGGCGATTCAGGGAGATTCGAAAAATTATCCAAGCGAGCAGGACGTAAAAGAAGATTGGGGATTTTTTCCCCGCTGGACCTTCGGGTCTAGCGCCGGCAAAGATGTTATTTCTCAAATTTGGCAGAGATTCCTGTTTGTTCAACACCTGATTTAGATATTTTCAGAGGATGATCGTCGTTACTGTTCTGCACAATAAGATTTAATTTTTAATATCTTCGATTCAAATATTAAGAAAAAGTACCTCCAGCCAACTCATAAGTTTCCTTATACTAAAAATAATAAATAGAAACTCTCCCGTTGTCCAAGTTAACTACTGTCTGATCAATTTTCTAACAACTCCAGCGTCTTGGAAATTTCTAGCTGACATCGTGTGAACCTTCGTGAATGAAGTATACCTATTTAAATGCAGGCAATCTATCCAATGGATCAACGCCAGACGTCGTCCATATCCAAGACCTGATTTACTTTTCTGGATTTCATCACAAGTGTTATCGGTGTAGCGAGAATCAACTGTACCCCAGCCAAGATCATTTATTACTGTCAAGACAATGGATGTGATCATAAAGTATTAAACTAAATGAACTTATGCGAACTGTAAATAGAACATTCAACAAGATATATCTTTCATAAATTTTCAGTTTTTTTGTAAAGGAATGCATGGCCATGTTCTCCAAAGTTTATTCTCTTGCCAATGAATCATGAATAAATCTTTAATTTGTAAGTAGAAAAATAGTGTCTTCTTTGTGAATGCTGTTTGGGTGAGTGTTTTAATATTTTCCTTTTCTTTTTATTTTAGATAACATTTAACAGCTTGTTGAAGTAGTTGAATTAATTTAACTTGCGGCACAACGCTTAATTTGTTTACTTCCACTATTCGACACGCGCTGCTATCTGTATTTGAGGTATCTGCTTCCGGGCAATATACTATTTGAGCTAACTCGTCTGTTTTGATGAGTTCAGCTGCCGAAATATCGCTCGGATCGGGTTCCCCAAATACAACACCATAGCAGACGTCATGTTTGAAATAAAAATAGAAGGTGTATTTTTTATAATACATTTAACAAGGATATTTGTTTAATGGGAATTTTTGTGTAAAATATGGTGACATAAATTAAAAGTAAAAATAATGAAAAAGAATTATATTTTTAATAAAATGGTTCACTCATGAAAATGTGACGTCATAGTTGAAATAAAACAGGTACTTTATAGCAGTCATTAAAAATACAAGGGGTATGAATATCAGTAGCTAATGGAGCGAGATAAATAATGACGTCATATTTAAAATGAGTCAGAAATATTTTTTACTTATACTAATTAATAAGTTATAAGTTATATACAAATGAATATTTTTATTCAAAACTCATAATTATCAATGGAAGAAATTTTTTGTGGGGAAAAGGTGGAAAATAAAATCACTGATTAATATATTTTTGGCTCGATTTTTTAACACTTTCGAACAAAGTTGAAAAGTTATTATGCTTTCGGTTTGTCTGTCTGTCTGGTCGCTTTCCAACTTTTGTAAATATACTCCGACTTCCATGAAATTTTTGGACATTATTAACGTTTACCTAGCATGAATACCTATTGAAAATGAAGTTTCTACCATGATTAGTTTATTTACAGGGATAGTCAAAAAATTTCCTTATATTATGGCATTATGGGGAAAAATCGTTTTAATTAAATTTAACGATGTTACAGCCTGTAGAACATATTCAAATTTATATGCATTTACAAAGTGCACTAAAATATGCATTTTGCAAAGTATGTAGTGAAAAGGGCACTTACTATTCATTTACAGGGTCAGACAGAAGAATTCCATTGCATAGGAATAAAGGGAGGAACAGTTTCCGACATATTTTAATTATGGTAAACAATTTCATGTATAATCAAATTGATGTATGTTGCTGAGGCTTAATGTAAGTTATTTCATGCATAATACGAAGTGCATAGCATTTACAGGGACACACAAAAAGATTTCAAATATTATATATTCTATCCGAAGTACTGTATATCATGGATGAAATGCATTTTGAATTATGATATGTGCTTTTAAGTTTCGCTAAATGTATGCATATTAAATGGAGAGTATAAATGGTAATAGTATAAATAGTTAAATTTAGATATGCAGGGTTACACAAAAGATCTCGGAAAGGTTACTGAATATGAGCATAATTTACTTAAAGCTGGTTTTTAAATAAAATATGCATTTTTATTTTGAACTGCATTTAGTAAACTAAGAAATGTTTGTAGTATATATATAAAATGATAAACAGGGTCCTGCAAAGAACTGGATACAAGGTTGTCTTCGGATGATAATTTCTGAAAATGTAATTTAGGTAGTAATAAGAAACATTTTTGTTTGAAATAAATTTTAGAAAGATACTTTTGTGTATTAAAGGCACTTGGAAAACTACATGGCTGAACAAAAGAATTCAAGAATGTTTTTATCTATTAGTATTAATCGCTGAAAGGAAAATTTTGACCAGCAAACAAATTAGCAACTAGGGATTATCAGAAGTTTTTTTACCATAAATTCGTGATAAAAAGTTAATTACACATGCTTTTCATCATCGAAATTTTTTGCTTGATTGATCAATTATTTCTTCTTTAAATGTTATGTGAACGAAGTCACGGGTAACTGCTAGTTTTCTATAAAAGCTGTGTAATGACGATGCAGCAAAACAGTCAAATTTTTAACAGTGTTTAATTAAAACTTTTTATTTAAGAAAAGCGAAGGTGCATTTTAAATACAATAGTGTTAGAATTTTTATATTCGTGTTGCTTTATTTATTTTTATTTTTATTTTTTACAGCCGTGAATGACTTCATTGTCACATAATGAATCACGATTGTCTACTCTTTATTGTTGACATTTGTTTTCGATTTTATAAAATATTTTCTTTTAAGTATTAGCTAATGGTATAAAATAGTTAATTCACAAATGTTTTAAAATAGCATTATGTACATGTTTTGCATTATTAATGCATGTTAATTTGCATGTTTTTTGTGAAATAATTACTGTAATTTTGTGAGTGAAATTCATTAGCGGCATATTCTATGCCATTATTTTACCCATTCAATTAATAATTTGGCTACCCTCTCATATTCGTCTGGAAATGGGCAAAATGGGAAAAAATTTTATACATTTTGAATATTTTTATTATTTTCTTTCAGTATTTTAAAATATTTTTTGGCTGTAATTTCACAATATATTCTTTTATAATTGATATTTTACCTTACTTTATTCATTTAAAATTTATGCATTTACCATTTGTTCATTACAATCCCTTCTCATCCACCAGATAGTTTTGTTACAGTTTTAAATGCAGATTTCTATTGATTTTTTTTTTTTTGATTTTTCCTTTATGTCCAATCTTTGTATTTTTCAAAATTGTTTAAGCCTAAAGTGGCTATGATTGACCAAAGTTGTTGTAATGTTTTATCATTCTTTTAAAAATGGAAACACGTCAGTTTGATGGGCTATCTTCTAGTATATATATATATATATATATATATATATGTAGGCCTAGATGACTTATAGGCTTGCAAAATTTGATGGGGGGGGGGGGGGGAATCTTGCCAAGTTTCGCAATAAACCCCTAATTCTGGTAACCCTGTCAAGTATGGCACCAAGACCCAATTTTGGCAACCCAGCAGTAGCTTTCACTAAGCATGAAAGGGAGAATCTCTCTTTGCGCCTGTGATGTAATTTGATTACGGAGCTGTGCTGATTTTGTTTTTTGACTTCCATGCAATTGAAATGTTGAAATTCAATTTGAATATTCAAACTTCAAGTATGTAATGGTATTTTCCCGCTTTTATCACTCCTCTCTTTTCCATCCATTGCAGCAGCACTTAGTTATGCCAGCACTGAGGATTTCTGCTGATGTGTTTTCGAATTTCTTTAGTTAATTTTGTTGGATTTTTTTTTTTTATTTGTTTCATCAATTATGGTTGAAATTTTCCCTTCAATCTTCATCCCAAGGAAGGATGAAAAAAAAAAGGCCTATGTCTTATGTAATTAAGCAATATAAAGAAGAGTTACTATAAAGAAGAGATCTCCAAGCAAAAGATGATGATCCATTTAAGGAATCCTTTTTTTATTTTTTGTGTGGGGGCATGGAGCTATTTTTTTATATTTTGGAAGATTCATTTTCCATTCACAGTAAAACAACTTGTCAAAACTGCGGATCAGACATGAGAATGATTAGTTGGCAACGACCGCAGACTGTGGTATTGCGGTAAAGATCGATGTTTTGGTTTAAAATATCTAATTATCTTTTTTGTAATTGTGTATTTTTATTTTTGTTATTTTCACTTGCACCCTGTATATAGCAATATTTTTAATTACTTTCTTTGGAATTTAAATTATTTAACTCGTTTTATTGATATGTAAATATATGTATGTATTTTGTAACCCTCTTTCTATTCTTTTACTATTTGAAAATTTCAAGAAATCTACAAAATGTAAGTACTATTTTTGTTTTTATTTTAATTTTATTTTGTGTTTATTCATGCTAAAAAGTAGTTTTCAAAGTTATCGCAATTCTGAATCAACAAGAAGATTTGTTTTCAAATATAATGATCACTTAAACATTTTAATTTTTTTTCTTTTGAAAAAAATGGGGGTCATGGGAGTAGAAGCCTTCTGACATTGTGTAAATTATTTATTTTTTTATATTTACAAAAATACAGTTTTTCTGGAGTTTTGAAAGCGATCATTGTAATTGAAAACTGGTTTTTCATGCAGTTTTAGTTAGGCAATCATTATCAGACACGACCTTTTGGCGCGAAAAAAATAGCGAAGTTTGTGGTACAGGCCGCAAAGTCATCTGTTCATATATATATATATATATATATATATATATATCATACAAAAAAAATTGCTTTGGCAATGGGAATTGTTCTACCAGGATTCCCACTTGTTTCTGCATTTGCAATTTCATTTTTATTATATATAGGATATAATTCAGAAATATGCAAGATTAAAGTAGCAAAAGGGGATCGGATTAGGTTAGTCTGTACACCCTCAGAAGAACCCTTCATATTACCTGCGTTTATTTTATTTTGTTTTTGAAATTTTCATAATTAAGTATTACATACATTACATATTTGGATATATCCACTTTCTTTCTAAGTTTATGCTATATTTGTATTTATTTATTAATGAATTATGATTTGCATATATTATGAACTATATTATGCATATAAATACAGTATGGAACCATTTATCCAGAAACCAGTTATCCGGAATGATATTTATTTCTAATAGACTGATGTTGGAATCTTTTTAGAAAAAAGTGTCATACACAATCAGTTTGACATATACATTGCTTGAAACAATTGCATAGTTTGATAACAGCATCTAGTATTTGAAAAAGAAGCATATAATCATATCATATCATCAATAAATAATATTATAAATGTTTTCATTTTTATTCCGAGAAAGCAGAAGAATTTTTGTTCAAGGAATTCCCATAAATTATCTTATTTCAAACTCTAACAGTTAATCTTACTTGCATCAGATTCTTGGTTCAAGTAATCTAATAATCAATTTAAAATTAGGTGTAATACCACAATTACATATGCTTCACAAAACTTATCAAATGGATGCTGCTTTAATGCTTAACCAGTTAACCGGAATAATCAGTTATCCGGAATACATCTGACTCCAACCATTCCGGATAAATGGCTCTATACTGTATATTATTTTTAGTGTCAGTAATGCTAATAAATTAGGTTCTTTAAGTATTTCAGCTTTAGTTAAACTATCACTATGTACTAAAACATAGGAATGAAAAGTCATTCGTAGTCATTGAATAACACATCCAAACTGGACTTCAGTGCTAAAATTAGAAATATGTCTACAAACTAGAATATATTACTACTAAAATCTATCATTAAATAGTATCTTACAATTACTATTTTGTGAATTATTCATTTATAAAACTGAGCAACTAATTGGCCAACTGTATTTAGGATAAAACATTATAAGAGTTTTTTTCTTTATTAATTGTTTTTTAAAGTATATTATTAACATAACGTTTATATTTGGTTTTAGGCAGTGCAAAGAACTAAGGCTCCTGAAGAAGTTAGAGAGAAATGTCAACAACCTAAGACAGAAAGAGAGGAAAGATTTCATGAAAAGACAAATCCAAAAGTACTTTTTAAATTGTGATTATTTTTATGACTAGAAAGGAGAATGCTTGGTTGTTAAAACATTGAATAATATAGACTAAAACGGACTTGAATACATTTTTTAAAAATAAATAAAATTTATATACGAAAAATAAAACGCTAAAAAAGTTTAAAAATACAAGATTAAATGTTTCGCCAAGCTACACGCAAGGTCTCATCAGTACAAATAATTATTCATTGCATAACAAACATTGGAACAAATTAGGACAGTTACAGTTAGTTATTTTTATAGAAAAAGATAATATTCATTTGGGATAGCACAAGCATCATTCAAAGTTGGCGATCGTTAACAAGTGAACCAACCTTCGAGGAGTAATCTGCCGTGATAACTGCTACAATCTGATTTAAAATACTGGCGTTCGTAAACTGCAGAATGCGTTTCATTTGAACACAATGTTGGACAATTTTAGAATTTAAATTACCAATTTTTAGAGCACCGATATGTTCCCGCAGTCGAATTTCTAAAGATCTGCCTGTTTTACCAATGTATACACTATCACAATCTTCACAGGGAATGACATAGACAGCACCAGGTAATTCAGGCTTATCGTATTGAAATTTATACTTATTAAAGAAATAACTAACTTTATTAATTGGTTTAAAAGAATTCCAATATGATAAGTCTAAATTACCCTGTGTTGTCTATGTCATTCCCTGTGAAGATTGTGATAATGTATACATTATTGAAATAGGCAGATCTTTAGAAATTCGCCTGCGGGAACATATTGGTGCTCTAAAAAGCTGTAATTTAAATTCTAAAATTGCCCATCATTGCATTCAAACGAAACACATTCCGCATTTTGCGAACGCCAGTATCTTAAAATCAGATTGTAGCAGTTATCATGGCAGATTACTTCTCGAAGGTTGGTTCACTTGTTTATGATCGCCAACACTGGATGATGCTCGTGCTGTTACAAATGAATATTATCTTTTTCTAAAAAAAAATAGCTAACTGTGACTGTCTTGATTTGTTCCAGTGTTTGTTATACAATGAATAATTATTTGTACTGATGATGTGTGTAGCTTGGCAAAATGTTTACTCTTGTATTTTTAAATGTTTTTTAGTGTTTTATTTTTTTTTATATAAATTTTATTTATTTTTTCAAAAATGTATTCAAGCATATCTTAGTTTATATTCAATCTTTTAATAGTTTTTTTTTTTAAATTCAGATGTTAAAGGTATGTATATTGCAATGCTTGGTTGTTTAAAAAAAATCACTAAGTTTGGGAACAAAACTGTTTTTACTTCTTTTTTCTTCTTAAAAGAGCTGTTTTCAATTTTTCAAATTTCTAATTCACTTATAAATTAATGTATTAAAACTTTTAAATTGACTAAACTCTGGTACATACTTTTTTGTGTGTGTGTGTTTGGTGTCCCACATGAAAATGTTATCTAGGAAAATATGATCTGTTAGCAGTTTAAGGAAAAAAAAAAAAAAAAAGAGTCCATTTAAAACAAACCTTTCACAATCTTTTTTTTTCCTTTAAAATCTAAAGACTTTTCAAAATTTTAAAATTTTTTTCAGCCTCAAAATTTAATAGTTTACAATTGCGCTAATAATAATAATAATAATAATAATAATAATAATAATAATAATAATAATAAACTTGTCACACAATAGTTAAAATTACCAATAAATCTGTATTTTTTAGCTGCTTATGTCACATATTTACAAGTTACTTTATTAAAAATGTCTAAATGAGAACTGGAATTCAACAATAATTTCTAATTTTCAAAATTCTGATATCTTTATTAGAAATGAGATGAATATTTGTCCACTATTCCACCCTTTTGCCTAATACTCAGTTGGCTGAATGTTTCAGCCAAATACTTGCAGGCGAATAGTTTGAGATAACTTGCCAAATAAATTCAGGATTAATTTTTTTTTTCTTGTAATAGAAATTGGCTATTTTCTGGCATATGTATGAAGTCATTTTCATTTTTACTTGTGTGCAATGCATGCTTATTCAAATACTAAAAAAATGTCTATTTTCCTGATAAAATCGTACCGCTGTGTATTTTATAGAAATGGTACCTTTCAAAAAAATAATGTTCAAATTGGAGATTCAATTAGCAAGGAAATATCTTCATTAGAGAATGATAGATTACAACTCAAGATGTAAAAACTCTTATGGAGAAAAGAAAAACTTTGTTTCATTCTAAAACACTTGAATAGTCATTAATGTCTAAAAATTCAATGCACATATACAAAGACTCTTTTTAGAATTTATGATAACTTTCTTTCGATTTTCTATAAAGTGAAAAATGTCAAAATTCATTCACTAGATGCATTAGTTAAGATTCCTTTTAAAGATGGAATATCAAATATCACTATTCACAGTAATACAGTCTAAAAGCAGAGTGGGTGTCAAACTTGATACTCTCTAGATGGCACAACTTTCTTTATGAAGGCAGTTTTATAAATTTAAATTCTAAATATTATGCAAATTATTTTTTTTAATTCCGTAGTTTTTCATTTTAAAATAATTATTTACAGGCTTTAATAATATGTCAACATTATGTACAGATTTTTTAATTTAAATCCTTCTTCAAATCATGATATCAGTTTTTTTGTATGTTTAATGTTGTTGAATAAGTAAAATATTGTATGTGCTAGTTAAAATATCAAAAATTTTGTATACTACTTTAATCATACATTTTGCTGTAGTGTAATTTGTGATTTTATTTTGAAATTCAGACAAAAAAAAAAATGATATTTTGATAGTTGTATTTTTTAATTGGTTTGATTTTTTTATGTTGAAGTAAGTGATAGTTAACAAATATTGTGAATTTCTGGAGCCCTGAAATTTTTTTCCGTTCCCAATTTAAAATGTCAAAGTTCAAGATTTTGAATGCCATTTTTCATGTAAAGTTAAGTGCTAGTATGTTTGAAATGCTGTATCTCTGGAAAACAACAATATCTCAAAATTCTTTTGTTATAAACTGTTAGTATAACACAGCCCGCTTAGTAAAGTTTATTTGTATCCATGGGGCATTGTTAATTTACATTGTTATACTGCCACAAAATGCAATCACAGTAATGTTTTTGTTAGTTTTCTCAACTTATTATTTTATTTAAGCATTAGTCTTATAAAATATTAAAATGTACTACTTGGAGAAGCTGAACATTATAGAATTTTACCAAGATTAGCAGATAAGATAGCTGCTAACAACAGCAATATCTAGGTAAAGTTTTATATTATTTAGCTTCTCCTAGTAGTACACTTTAATGTTCCATTAGAAAATATTTGGGGTAATATTTTTCAAATAAGATAATACGTGAGGAAAATGTAAAAATGTCATTTTGATTGCTTTTTCTGGCAACATCACTTTGTAAATTAACAACGTCTCATGGAAATAAGTAAATATTACTAAGCAGACTGTATTATACTTACAGTTTATAACAAACGAATTTTGTATGTTATTTTGCATTTCTCTTTTCATGAAAATCGGCATTCACAATCTTGAACTTTGTCATTTTATATCAAGAAGGAAAAAATTTTTCAGGGTTTAAAATCTGCACATTTTTTATTAAATATCATCTACTTCAACATAAAATAAAAAAAATACAACTGTCACATTATGTCTGATTCTTAAAATATTAATGTTATTTATCTTCTTTATTAATTAACAAAAATATTTTATTATTATTTTGTCTTCAATTAAACTTTTTTTGTATATAAATATGATATAAACATTGAAGTTATTATCATTATTTCTAATAAGCTGAAAATGATTCAGATATCTCCAATCTTTTAAATACTTCATCCAAGGGATTGAAGTACTTATAATTCTTAAATGTGAACTTATTTTATTTAATTGTGGCTGAGATAACTTGAGAGAAAAAAAATTATCTATCTGCGGCTTATTTAACTTTTATTTTTATTTACTTATTTATTTTATTTAACATTTTGTAACCATTGTTGCTTTAAGGTTACCAATAATGGGCCACTAAAGTAATAAACATATCTCCCATCTATTAATTTTTGCATTATTTATTAATTAATTCATTTACATTATGACAAACCCTCTTTAATTATAACAATGTTTAATTTTCTTGCCCAATTCTCTTTTAGTCGTACAAGAAATCATCATTTTAATTTCCACATCTGACCACATGTGCCACCTTAGCAACCTGAGTGACCTTATGGTGAGAATTAATGAGATGTAATCCTATGGTGAGAATTGCTTTATTTATTTATCTATTTATATTTATTGTATAAATCCTGAACTCTTTTGATAACTTGTCTTAACCTTGTTGAATTGTATGTGACTATATGTATTTTATCTATCTATCTATCTATCTATATATATATATATATGTATCATGTATCTTTCAGCATGTAGAGTATTGCTACCGTAGGCACCAATGCAGCACTTAAGAATTGCAACATACATATATAATTTAAATTTCATTAAAATATTTATTAAGCACTAGGTGTATAATGTATAAACATTTTTAAAAACAGTAAACATTAAAATAACAAGATTAAACAATATAAAAAGTCACCCGCAGAATAAAAGCCATCACTCTTCAGCAGGCGGAATGGCTTTAATCTTCCCCCCCACTGTTAAAATAAAGCTTAATCAGCAGGTTTCGTGTAATATGACAGAGTCTTGCATTAAATATAAATATGACATATTCAAAGGTCACTTAAAGATCAATTCAAAGAAATAAGCTTTACTTATATATTGATGTAATGCAATCAAATATTTACATTCAGTATTTTAAATCATAATAAACCCATATAAAGAATAAACATTTATATTTGTGAAATCCTAAATGATTACAATATAAAATGCAAGCAACTGCCACACTTCTGCCTGTACCCGCTTATTAGCACAAAAGATAAACTTACTGCATAAGCACAGCCTTTTACTTCCAGCAGGTGACAAAAACTTTTAACTCGAACGAAGACCAGTCCACATTTCCATAATCATAGCCGGTCGTGTCCTGTTGTGACATATTTCTGCATGTTTTTTCATCCACTGTCATCCTTCCTACAATGTAGACTTTGAGATGACTGCTTCAAGTAACAAGCTCCAGAAGCCAGCATTCCTTTCTGCTACGCCTCCAGTCCAAAGAGTTGCTATTTTGTGAAAAGTAATTTTACGTAATATCTCAAAAATTTACTTGGATAATTATTTTTACTAGTATTAAAAAATGCTCTGACGAGCACCAAAAAAGGTTAATATGTTTTTAAGTATGAAAAAGGGTTTGACAAGTGCTTCTGTTAATTATTGAGCATGAGGAAGGACAAGGGATCCCTTCTTGGCTACAACTCACTTCAATGCCAACTTTGAAAAAATCATATTTGCGCTTTTTCCATATGAAAGTAATTTGCGGTTCTTTAGTAGAACTTTCCACCGTGCTTTAGATGTTAACCAGGGGTGTAGTCGTAAAAATAAGATAGGATATATGCTCTAAGCAGAGGGATACCCTAGAATGTGTATATACTATAAGCTTTCTTGAGAAATAATGTATATGGTGTTCTCTTAAAAAGTCCTCAAGGCATACGGCGTATAACATGCACTTACATCCCTGATGTTAACTGCACTGTTCACTCTGCACTATACTACAAATAAATTTTCTGTGCAATTATACACTTAGGGCATGCTTGGTGCCAGTGCATGAATGTGATGCAGGAACTAGGTTTTTGGCACTGTGTCGTCTTCCCTTACATTTATGTCTAATTAAGCTGCACCTTTACTGGTTATGTCTTTACACTATACATTTTTATAGTAACTGCGACTGATTTGTTTTCACGGAAAAAGCGCAAATATGATTTTTTAAAAGTTGGCATTGAAGTGAGTTGTAGCCAAGAAGGGATCCCTTGTCCTTCCTCATGCTCAATAATTAACAGAAGCACTTGTCAAACCCTTTTTCATACTTAAAAACATATTAACCTTTTTTGGTGCTCGTCAGAGCATTTTTTAATACTAGTCATTTAATTTTTTGATAAAAACTGAAGATTTTCTAATATCTTAAAAAGAAAAATAGCTGCTGCTGTCAAAATTTATAAAATGATAACAACAGCATAAAATTTTGATGTATCAGAATAATTATAAAAGTCATTGCATTGCTATATAAAATGCATGATAAGAAAAATAAACCATGGATTTGAACGAAAAAAGTACAGAACTTTATTAAAAGAATTAAAAGCCATACCAATTAAATATATTCAAGGTAATTTCTCAAATAAAACATTCACAACTAGAAAAATTCTAGAAATTGAATAACAATTAACATAAGAATATTCCCGAAGGAATAATAATTTAACACAAAAGTATTTCTAAATAAAACGAACTTACATCCGACGGGATTTGAACTCTATACCCGCTGCTGAGCAGCCAAATGTCTTACCACGAGAGTCCTAGTTTAACACCAGAGATGTTGCAAATTTTGCTATAATACCTATATAAATACCAGCATAAGTCTTGTGACTGTCATCAACAGCTCCGATCTGATTGTTTTATTTTTTATATGCCCGACGGCTATTTTCCTACTTTTATTTTAGCTACTCGAAACAATCGCCAAATAGGTTTCCTTCGCCATAATTTCATTTTAAATATAAAGCTGTCACTAGCTTTATTTAAAATACATGACTTTCATTAAAAAACACATAAATTGAAAATACATATATCAGATACATTTAACTTGCACGTTTTTCTTTCATTTTATTAAAAATACTATAAGTAAATATATAACTACTTAATTTATCCCGTCGACCAAAGAACGATAGACAAACTGTAAGATTATATGCCAATAATGGATGAACATAAATGTTACACTTCCTTGACATTAAACCCGCTACGCTTGTTTGTCATCAATGTTGTAATCAAATGATTTTAATTCGATGATTTATTTATATTTTTATTAATGTTTGACTAATTTATTTGTTCTTTTGTTATTTAATATAAATTTTATGCCAATAAGCGAATAGCTCTTGATATTAATTGAGAAAAATATAATGTATAATTTATTAAAGTTACTTTATGGTTGTATCCGCCGACATTATTTGGTTAAATAAAAAGCATTTAACTTCTTACAAATTTCCGCTAACATTGATATTTTTGGTACCTTCGTATTAATGCCACCGCAGTAGAAGTTGTGCTAATGCGCCAATAAAGAGTGATCTTGTTGTTCGTGCCTTTTTAGTGTTTTTTTTTTTTTTTTGGTATTCATTTTGACGTAATTTTTAGTATTTTAGTACTTTTTTAGCCTATTTTTGATACCATTTTTTTTTTGTGCGCGTGCGAACAAGATTGCTCTTTATTGGCACATTAGCGCAACTTCTACTGCGGTGGCGTTAATACGCAAGTATCATATTTTTATGCTCTTTAATAAATTCTAATATTACATTTAAAATACTTCAATGTTATTCACATATGCGATATCTTACAAATATCTCTTTATGGTTTGATTTGATAAATTCTGCATTAAAATATGAAAACTTTTATTAGTATTCTTTTGTTCGAAATCACCTGAATAAATCAAATTTTATATTTGGTACGTCTCGACGTCATAACTAAACGTCATCATTAAAGTAATCTTTTTCGTTAATGACTTTTATTTTTTTAACCTAAATTCATTAATTTTCTAAACTTAAAATTTTTTAATGGCAACATTTTTCCTTTTGAGTAATTTGGCGAATAGTTTGGCGATTTCTATAAATGGGTGAAATTGGTCGACCTGATAATCAAGTAGCACCTTACGTAATATAAATAAAATAGGTATGCATTTTTGGCACATATGTCATATACGCACCATGTTGGCGAATTTTTTTTTTTCTGACGCCAATGTCATATGCGCATCGGAGTATTTAACTGAATCCAGAGTGTCGTTATTTTGCTTGATATGTCAACCCGGATGTTGTTATTTACTTTTTAATAAATAATTTTTTCTTTTTTTTTAAATATATAAATTGTTTTGTTCTATTAAACAAACCTTTTTTTATTTATTGTTATTACCTTTCAAAAAATAGTACCGGGTGTCCCAAAAATGACTGATGGATTTTAAAATTCAATAACTTGCAAACGGTGGCAGCTATTTAAAATTTTTTTGCAGGAGGGTTATGTACAATGTCAGGAGTATTTTTTACCGTAACTTTTGATTTTAATTCGAGTTTCAACCAATAGATGGCGCTGACAGCAATTGAAGCCCAGGTCGACGCCGAAACTGACCTCACTCAACACTGATCACCTGGCCTTCAATCGCTATCAGCGCCATCTATTTTTTGAAATTCGAACTAAAAAAAAAAGTTACGGTAAAAAACTCCTGACATTATACATAACCCTCCTGCAAAAATTTTTTAAATAGCTGTCACCGTTTGCAAGTCATTGAATTTTAAAATCCATCAGTCATTTTTGGGACACCGGGTATGTAACTGGTATCCCAAAACGAGATTTTCGCCAAATTGGCTTTAGAAAAAAACTAACGCCAATGTGATTCGTATATGACATTTGTGCCGCATTTTAATATAGAAACAGAAAAAATTCGTGCGAAAACAAAAATTAAAGTTCATCAAGTTTGTTTTCAGAGCTATTTATATATTTTGGCATCATACCCTCCCTTTTTGAAGCCAAAATAGCACCAAGCTTTGGCAAACATATTTATATTAATCAGACATTCATAAAATAAGTAATAATTTAATTGACCTAGAATAAGTTAACGTACCCTCAAAAAAAAAGCTGACACATTCTCACGTCCGAATCATCATGGAGCGCCCGACTCACCGCTCTTGTGTCGCGCCAAACCGGATTTCTTACCGGTACGCCCTTACCTTTCATCTCAAAGGCTCAAATAAATGTAAAACCATATTTTTACGCTTATCTTTTAATTGTCCTGTAGATTTTTCCATTCATGTCTAATTATTCATAAAATAATAACTGTGAAAAGTATTGGTATGAACGTTTGTACTTAATAACTTTACATATCTTTTTGTCTTGTACAATTAAAAACAAGTTGGAAATTGCACGTGAACGTAGCAAATGAGGTGCGTTCGTACGATAACGAAGTTTAAAAAATATTCAGATCTTGTACTTCGGATACAGTATAGTAATCGAAATCTTTGTGTTTCTGTAAATATGCAGAAAGTAATTTTTATTACACCTCAGAAACGTATATCTTATTCATAAAATGTGAAATAGTTGAATATAATTAAAACACGCCCCAAACAATGTTTCCCCGTATAGCATTATGTAGTGGAATACTTTTGTGTGGCCCTGTAACTTAATAATAAAAATTATTTGCATCACAGATTGTACAGAATGCATATTTTAGTATATACTTCATAGATTCATACCACTTATATTATGTTCGAATGAGTAAAACATCATTAAAATTCATTTGAAACTTTTTTTCCCATTGATCGTAATGTAATGGAATACTTTTGATTGTCCCTGTAATTGATCTATGCATCCGATTTTCATAACGTTTTAAATGACTCAATAAAATTACGTAATAATTATGTTTTAAATTTCAAACGATTAAAATGCATTTGAAACTTTTTTCCCCATTGACCGTAATGTAACGGAATCCTTTTGATTGTCCCTGTAATTGATCTTTCCATCCGATTTTCATAAAATTTGAAATGACTCGACAAAATTATGTTATAATTATGTATTTTAAATTTCAAACGATTCGGTTGGGTAGTTATTGCGTTGTTATATGCGGACGGACAGACAGACAGACAGACGGACGGACTGAGCGACAACAATAGGTGCTACGTATTTATATAATTACGAACGCACCTAAAAATAATAATATTAATGTCAATCTTGTGTTAAATCAGTCTTTGAAATAAAATATTACGTGATGGAAAAACACGGTTACGTCGCTTTTGCGGTTAAAAACATTTGCTATTCGGTCTTTCGGCGCCATTTTTGATTTATTCGCCAAACACACCACCAGAATAACTTTAATAATAATGAACTTTTCCGCAAAATCCTGTCCCGATTGCCTAAATTTGTTCATTTCATCTTATGGACCTTCAGATAAGCAAGTAAATAAAATTACGAATAAAAGTATCATATTACAGTGGCTAGCATAAATTTAAGAGAGACTAAACTTTTTGCCAGAGGCGGCTTTTAACTTAAATAAATGAGAAATTAATAAATAAAAAAAAAAATATTTCACTTCGCTCGTCAAAATAGATAGTGAATATGATACATGAAAATAACAACAAATAAGTATTTTTTCCACGTGATTTATCTAATCTATTTATTTATTTTTATGTTCATTTAAACTTACGTGCAACAATTACAAGAAGAGGTAAATATAAGAATAAGAAATATATAAGAAAAAGACTAAGTTCAGCTGGAAATTTCAGACAAAAGTTCGATTTTCTCAGCGACCGTCAAACATACAAAGATGAAAAAAAAAACTGTTCTTAGTTTTACCATGAGGATTAAAATAAACCAAAAACGAAGTTAATCCATCCACAGAAACGTTAGCAAGACTTTGTTGAATTTTTTGCTTTCATTTTTTCATTAAAAATTAAATAAAAAACTATTCTAAGCTGCAGTAATTTTTTGAATGCTATCATTTTATTCGTCTGGTCGAGTTCTATCTTTTAAAAAAAATTTCACTGCCGTATCTCAACTGGTTCGCCAGAAATTTTAGAAAGTTGTTTGCACTTTCTATTTCTTAAACATATTATACCAAACGCTACCGCGTTTGCTATGATAAAATAAATTACCTAAAAACTTATAAACCTGTTTATTTACATTGAAATCATTACTGCATATTTTTCTAAATCTAATAAATTGATTTATAACTGTATTATACAGTTATGTTTGACAAATTCTATTCCTATCAGAATCTTAACCAGTTACTGTATTTTCCGGTGTATAATCTTTAGATTATCTGTTAAAAAAACCTCGAAAATTTCAAGTGCAAATTATCTGCCAGTGCAGATAATCTGGTGAAATTCTTTTCAAGTAGAACTGATTTCCCATTTTTATTGGCAATTATAAAATGTAAACATATCAAATCTTTGCTTGTTTGGAAGACAGCTCGCGGAGCTGCTTGTGATTGGTTCACATATGACGTGTTCTTTTCTACTGGGAGTGGCCTCTGATTTAATCTCTGAGAATGTTTGTCTAGCCTTTTAGCAACATGCTTCTATATGAAGAATACGGAGTTTCTGGACTCATCTTGATCAAAAATTGCAATCTAATCATTTGTGAGCTGAATATTCTTTTATTTGTCGCATGGAATACATATAAGTTAAAGAATCATGTCTAAAAGAAGATGCCTAAGTTACACAGCTGAATTTGCCATAATCGAATGTTCGATTATGGCAAAAGTACAAGGAAAAAATTATTCACGGAGGAAGAGTCTCTTACTCTGTGTTATTATTAAACTATTGTAAAATTTTATTGGTTGAATCAATTGTGAAATATTATTGGATCGAATATAATCGATCACCATAATCGAATATTCGATTATAGCCGAAGAGCAAGGGAAAAATTATTAAACTATTCTCAAATATTATTGATACTATCGATTGTTATTTTAACTTGCAGTTATCCTATAATTATTTATTTTATTTATAATTATCATTTAAATAGAAACTTTATTTATTAGTTTATTTTGGAATTTTAAAAACAATGAGCAATCATCATATAACCCACAGATTATATGCCGGTGCAGATTATCAGCTGAATTTTTTTTTTTTTTTTTTTTTTTTTTTTTTTTTTTTTTTTTAAGGCTAAAATTTACAGTTGCGGATTATACGCAGGAAAATATAGTATTAGAAAATTTCTCACAAATAAAGATTAAAGAATGGGAGAAAAAAAAAAAAAGCTATAATACTTTTCAAAATTCGAATTGTGTGACATGTATCATAGCAAACACCATAGCATTTGGTATAATATATTTAAGAAATGGAAAATGCAAATGTCTTTTTGAAATTTCTGGTGAATCAGGTGACGTACAACAGTGATTTTTTTTTTTTTTTCAAAAGATAAAACTTGACGAGACAAATAAAATAACATAAAAAAAGTATCATAGTTTACTGTAGTTTTTTAACTTTTAACGAAAAAATGAAGAAGTAAAATTCAACAAGCGATAGCTAATGATCCTGTGGATGGATTAACTCCATTCAGAGTTGGAAAAAAATCATGATTTTTTTTTTTAATAAAAAAAATTGGATTTATTTGATTTAAATCAGATTTTTTTTTTTATTTAAATCAGATTTATTTGATTTTTTTAGAGTTCTATTTTTAATTATTGTGTTTTTATGTTTTTACAATACATGGAGCAGTTTTTTTATAATAAATAACTAAAAAAGAATAAATAATATTTATAATTTATAAAAATAATATAAGAAATAATTATATAGTTAAGAAAATACTATATTCTAGTTACTGATTGGTACTAAAATTTAAACATCTAGGCTTTAATCTAAAGCCATTATTTTGTAATTGAATCGTGCACACTAAATAAGAAATAAACTTAGATATGTTGTTAATGAATAAAAAATGGTAAAATTTAAAAACAAATTAAATATTCATTTAATGCGAACTATTTATTAAGGGATAAAAGTCACAATGAATTCAATATTTTTTAAGCAATTAGAAATAAATTAGGGATTTAATTGTTTAAGCAAAAACACTAATTAAGAAGCTTTGTCCATTTCTAATTTATTACAAAGGCTTCAATGAACTAGTCCAAAAGAAGAAAATGGTCTTTCTACTCTAGCAGATGAAACCACAGCGGTTGTTATTTGGTAAATAAATTCAATTTCATTTTTGCTGACTCTCTCTTTACATAAAAGGATTTCCACCAATCATAATCTGTCATAATATCTGAAACTTTTTCCTCAATCAATGGTAATTTTTGGAATGGGCCATTTTTTGCTTGAAAATGTGCTTCAGTGCTAAGAAGATTTGTACAATTTTCTTTAATGAATGCCAAACCTTCATTATTTTTTTCACTAAACTAAGTGAAATTTCATTTCGATTTAAAACAGAGGGACTTAATAAAACTCCAGCAAGGCAAATTCAATAAAATTTTCCCAAATGGGTTCTCTTTTCCTTCCAAAATTTGCCATCAAATTAAAAAAAAAAAAAAAATTGTAAAACCAAAATAACCTGTGCATTTGTTAAAAAAAAAAAAAAAAAAAAAAAAAAAAGTTGGAACTGTATTATGTCTACCAGATTATCACACAGGCTCGGATTCTGTCTGTAGTTATAATTAAAAAAAAAAAAGTTAAAAAAATATAGCATATTATTAATAATAAGATCAAAGTTAAAATTAATTTGTAAAACATTATATAAAAAATAATTGTTTTAAAATTTTAGGTTTTAAATTAAACAACAACAATGTATTACTATGCCCACACCATTCATCTGCGATCTATGACTACAGTAAACAAACTAGTTATTTTGGTTTCGGAATGCTTTTTAAAAATTCGCAAGCTTTGATTGAAATTTGACAGTGTAATTTGGTAAGTTTTAAAACTTGTTCCTTGCACGTAGTATCCAATTTTTTGGTGAACATTAATGAATTTATTTAATTATTAACTTGTGAAACAAAAAAGATTCAAATCATTTAGTTGTCAAGACTGGCAAACGAAATATGATTTATAAAGTGTTTCTGAGTTTCGCCTCGTCATCTAAAGTTTATTACAAAAGAATTAGGATTAGGAGGGGGACACCTGGACTTAACCTGTAACTGCCACATTCTTTCTGATAGCAATCTTGTAAATACCAGAAAAACACCTGCTACTTATTTACATTTACATCTGATTTCTCTGCTAACTAATTTCCTACATTAAAATAATAATAATAAAAAAAAATATTTAAATTAAAGGATTTTTTTTTTTTTAATCAGTTGATTTAAATCATGCCAACCCTGTGTATATCGCACATTTTAGAATGAAAAATGGCAATTTTTTATATCTCGAATATAATGTGCACCATAAATTTGACATGCAAGGGAATGAATGATCAAAGCAAAGTAAATCGAAACAAATGTTACGCCAGGCTAGAAAAGAAGTTGGAATTCTTTCTTTTAAACTTTGTGTAGCGAGTGAGTGCCATTATATTGTGATGTGACTTAAGAAAAAAATACTTGAAAATGTCTACGTTGTAAAAAAAAAAAAAAAAAAAAAAAAAAAAAAAAAAAAAAAAAAAAAAAAAAAATCTATAATTTTACAAATGTAAAGTTGCAGAAATCTGTATTCTTTCAAAAATTTCATCTGTACACTGTACAGAAAAAAAAAAAAAAAAAGAGAGAGAGAGAGAGAGAGAGAGAGAGAGAAATCTACAAAAGTAATTTTTGTAAATCTATAGAAATTTGTAGCTTTGCAAATGAATTTAGTAAAATTATACTAATGTTACTAAAATTTTATCTGTTACTGGGTTTCCCAGATTCTTAAAAAAAATTCTTAAGAATTTTTTAATCTTGCCAATTTTTTTTTTTTTTTTTATTTACAGTGCAAATCTATATCTATTACATGATTTTTTACTATTATTGTTACATAAAAAGCAGTAACGGCAATGAGGTTTGCTAAGTAGTGTTTAAATAATGCTACTACCACTTTTGTATAAAAAAGTGTTAGGAGTGAAATAAAGATGCAGGAATACTTCTATTCAGGAATATTCTAGTTTTAAATTCTTCTACAAATACATTTCTTGATTCGTAAGTATATCATCTGATTACATAAAGTAGTAAAAAATATTCCGTGTGTAACGCATATCCAGGATTTTTGCCCTAAATTTTGGGAGAAAAAGTGTGCTTTATACACGAGTAAATACGGCATTTAAAATTACCAGAGAGTAATTTTTTACAATGAATTAAAAATAAATTCAAAGTAGATCTCTAGAATCATGAAAATCTGTTTTAATCTATTTAATTCACATCTAATGATTGATGTTAAAATTGTTACTTGCAATGCTGTAGTTGAGGGGCTGTTCTTGTTTTAGCTCTAAACACGTCCTGCCTTTTTTTTTTTTTTTTTATGGTGATTTTTACAAAGTGTATTATCATAATTATTGTCATTGTATTCAATGTTTTTTTCACTGCTTTAGTTAATCAAATTTCCATGTGATTCCATATTAGATATTCATGTTACATACAGTGAATATTTTGGCATATTTTATCTATGCTCGGAAGTACAATTTTGTAAGACATCTTTGCTTGATTTTTGACCATTAGTATTTTTGAAGTCATTTAAAACAATACCAAATATTAATAGTTATATATTAGAACCAGAAGATGTATATCCTTAATAAAATCAAAGAAGTAGCACTCAGATATAAGATGCAATTTATAAAATTAATTTTCTGATTCAGAAAATATGTGTTAAAATTTTTATTTAAAAAAAAAGCTGATGATTAAAACATAGATAAAGATTAAAAGATCAGAGAGTTCAATCAATTTTTTAAATAAATACAATATAGAAAATCAATTACATTTTGTTGATTTAGATAACAAAAAGTAATGTCAGGTGCTTTTTTTACCAAAAATATGGTTAGATAATTTATTAATAATAGCTTCTTTGAAGCTTTACATGCGTATTTAGTTCTGTTTTGCTCAACAAATCCAATTTGAAAAATATACAATATAGTTAGAATACATCCTTTTAAGCATGTAAAAAAATAGTTAAAAAATTTAGAATGTAAAACTAAAATAATTATTGGCTAAAAGGTACATTTTTCACACCTACAAAAAACAGAAATTGACATACTTCTCATAAATATTGTTCATTTTTAATACAAAATTTTAAAGTATACAAAATTACTTTAAAAAATCTACTTTTGGTCTACTGCAGCTTTTTTAATTTGACAAAATTTACAAAGTTAATTTTTGCAATATCCACTTGAAGCTTCACAAATGATAAATAAAACTTTGGTAAGAGAAATTAACCCAATATCATTGTCTGTTGGGAATTTCAATGATCAATTTATATTAGCTGGTGTGTTGGGAAATAGGAACAATAAATAAAATCGTGTTTTAAAACTTACTGTGTTAGTACTAATGACTCTTGGATATGTTGCAGATCTGCAACATGGTGATACAAAGAGTTAACATGATCGTGTTTTCTACATGCAAACTCTATTCTGACAATCATAAAATTATCTACTTTATTATTATTTTTTTATATGGCCTGCAGCAGTAAAGGATCTTGACATGCCTGCTCTGAAGGTTATGATTGCTTTGAAGTTACAAAAACAATAGTTAATTATACACCAAAAGCATTTTAGCCAAAATATCCCAAGTGGCTGTGAAACTGCAATAACAAAATAGTTTAATCATGAATTTTCATTCATTTTGAATTTTTCCTTATTTTTAACAACATAAGTTGGGGGTCGACTTATACGCGAGTATGTACGGTAATATTATTACATTAAATAAAAAGTTTTCTGTTTTTTTTTTTTTTTTTTTTTTTTTAATGGAAAATACACTTGAATTTATCAAAGCTAATGAGATAGTAATCTCCAATCAAATCGGAGTGCACAATCAAAATTATAGTGAATTTTTTCAATAGAGTAAAGTATTAAAATAATTAAGTAAACTAAAATGGTAAACACTAAGATAACTTACAAATTATTAAAGTAAGGATCAAATAAATAATAATGTATAGTTAAATGTGTTTAATAAATATGACATATTTTCCTTGAATTATTTAATGAAACTTTCCTCACAAGGGTGACACTAATTCACATCAAAATCATAAAAGAAGAAAGTTTTATTTCAGGTTTAGTTTATCTTAATAAAAAAAAATGGTTTGATTAAGACATAAATATATTTAGTAAAAATATTATGATTATCAGTTATTCCAGCAATATCTTGATTTTTTTTTTTCCTCACAAATTTATACGTTTATCAAAAACCATGAGTTCAGTCTTATTATCAATAATGACATACTAAAATACGCACAGAATGATACAAAACTAAAATATTCTGTAATTTTGTGCCTGTATCTGAAATGAAAGTTTCATTGTTTAGATTTGTGATAATGTGCATATTTTAGGCGTTTGCAGATTTGAGGGAATCTACTGTATTAACTTGCTGTCTACAGGAAGCATACCTATACCATATTCCTCTTGGGCCTCAGACTGATTAAAATTTAATAGTCTTCCTTACTTATGTGGTGCAAGATGAGTGGAACATTGATTTCTCTCTTAATATTTTACCAACTGGTCGTCGATTAATCGACATTTGCTCCCCAGCGCTTACCGACTGGTCGTCGATTAATCGACTTTTGATCTTTCTGTTTGATTTGGTTAGGTTAGATTGACAAGTAGCAAGCAGCAAGTATTTCGTATTCTTTATTCAGATAATCGGTGCTTTTTTATAAGCTTTACCCCTTAGAAATGAATAGAAAGGATAGTCTTGGTGAG
Source organism: Maratus speculifer (assembly GCA_964019185.1). Lineage (NCBI taxonomy): Eukaryota > Metazoa > Arthropoda > Arachnida > Araneae > Salticidae > Maratus > Maratus speculifer. Next base: position 99,289 of record CAXHSM010001237.1, on the reverse strand, counting down.
TTTTATCTCGACGACCTCTCAGATTGTCTTGACTGCCGTTCAGCAATTGTCTGTAAGTAATAAACTGAAAACGATTGTAATAGATAAAATAAATATTGTTTAACACTAATATGATTAAAGTAAAAGACTTCATTAAATTTCATTACCCTAGAATAATACGAAGCGTACAATTTTATCAGAGTTTAAGAAAAGCGCATATATTCCCGCACGTCAGTCTAGGCCGAAACCAAGCTGGTGTCTCGGACGATCTGCGGCTGACCGGGCGGTGAAAGGGCATAGTATGTTCGAACCGCTGCCGGTCGGTAAAGTGTTAAATACAGACCATCTTATGTTTGAAGTTAATTTTGATACCGATTCACTCCGGTGGCAAGCGTGCATCCACTCAAATTCACATCCTTCATCCCATCATAAATGTTTGGAGTACAGTTGCATATATTTTTTACTCTTTGAACTCAGTACTATTACTGTTGGTTAATATTAACTTAAACTTCTGCCCATCAAATGTGTGATGTAAAATTATGAAACCACAAGAGGATTCAATTTTAGCTATCTGGCCACCTCTTTGATTTTAACCTATCTGATGTCTGAAAAGTCTGTTATCACAATTCTTTTATATTGTCTCAAAGTCATTATAATGAAGTGCCTATTCCAGATTTATTTTTCTTGCTATCTACTCTTTACTAGCCGCCCTTGGCGATCAGTTTGGTCTCCTTTAAATGTATGCTAAGCATTGTATCCTATTACAGTAGAACCCCGCTAATCCGGATAATCTTCATGGGTTTGGACATATTTTTTTTTTCAAGTTTGAGAAGCGATAAGCTGGTTTCCATAACATTAACTTGTTTCTTCGTCGTTTTCTGAAATCTTTTTTGAAATATTAATTAAGCAAAGTAAACATTTTTACTCTCTGTAAATATTCAATAAGTTTAACATAAAGGTCATTTTCTGTAAATATGTTTTATTTTATTTCATTTTTTTCTAATTCTCCAGATAATCTGGATTTTCAAAAATCCAGATTGGGTCCGGTCTCAATTAATCCGAATTATCAGGGTTTTACTGTACTTTTATTCATAATTTGGGAAGAGTTCCATATCCTCTTCCATTTTTTATTTTTTGGCAAACTTTTTTTTTTTTTTGATAAATGTTTTAATGTGGCTGTTGTACAGTTTTTAGAATTGCTTTTATATAATACTGGAATAAACTTTTTCTATATTCTGGGATGTTTTGTTGTTGTTGTTTTTGTTACATTTATGTGTTTTATAAGATTTATTAAATGTATGTTTATAATTATTAAAAAAACACGTTTTTCCTCATAATTAAAAATTTGATAAGGAGCTAAAATGGTTTTTGGTGCTATTTTGGATTCCTTCACCAATTGCACCAACCAGAACAGGATGCAAAACTCTTCCTCATAATTTAACTTACTTGCTCAATTTTCGCCAAATGAGAAGAATTTGTTAGACATATCAAGAGCTCAGTATATTTATGTGATGTTACTTAGTTATCCCATCGACCAAAAAGCCATCGTCACAGGGCCGTATCTAAGGGGGCGCTATGGGCGGCTCAACCTCCCCCCCCTGAAAAAGATTCCAAGGTTACTCAATGAATTTCTGTTTCGAAAATTCAAAAGAAGCTCTGTTCAAAAATCTAATCTAGCTTTCAGACCCTTTCACAGTTTTTCAGAATTACTAAATTGCATTTAAAATAAGTAATTCAACGCTCTCTCATCCTATTTGCACAAACGAAGCTAACATGATGCTTAATTTTGCACCAGTTATACACTCAAAATTTTCATCATCCTATACTTTTCTTAGCATAAAATGAAGTTATTACAACAGTTTAATGAGAAACATGGTACCGACAATGTGAATATGCACTAATTTATCTTTCTGTGTCAGAATGAGAAAAAAAATATTATGAGCCCCCCTATAGATCGCTTCTAGCTACAGCCCTGCATCGTCAAACTATAAGATTAAATCCCAACAATGGATGATCGTGAATGTTATATTCAATGACATTAAATACCTCTAAATACACTAAATAGATTTAAAAATGCCATTAAGTGTTTTTTATTTCGACTTTTTATTTGTATTTTTATTAATATTTTACTAATTATTTGTTTTTTCATTATTTAAAATAAAAATTCTGTCAATTTGTATAATTTGGTGAAATTGGTCGACAAGATAACCAAGTAGTACCATTTATGCTAGCTGGGCGCAGGTAATAAATCGCTAAACATTGTGTCCATGGCATTTTTTCATTTTCATAAATTCCATTATTTAAAATGTAATCCTTTCACTCATTTCATTTATAAAACATAAGTCTAATTTTAAACTGAAACTTTTTAAATTCATGACTTTTATTTATTTATTTTTATAGGTAAAAAGAATGTAAAAAAACAACTACAAGAAAAGCTATTTTGAAGCTCTATAATTGCAGGAAAACAGTGAAACATAAATAAACCAAATTTACTTGGCATAAATCCTGCCAAAAGACTTTTACAATAACCGATGAGTTGCATTTTGTTTGGGCATTGCCATTAAGCAATAGCAAATAATTGCAATTTTTTGTTCCACATACGTTAGCGTAATATATGTATATAGATTTGTCTGCCATTTTAATATTGTTTATGCTTATTGATTGATTTGTTTTTTAATGAAAAAATGTTATTTATGATTTATTTTTCTTTCTCCATCAATTTAAGAAGTGAGTGTATTAGTATTCAATTTTCTGCAGTGACTTTCGTTTTCTGTGATAAGATTATCTGTTTTTAAATATGTTTTTGATTAAATTTAATATATAATAGGTTAACATAATTTTATTTATTGCAGACTCATAAAACCATATAAGTACTAAAAAAAAAAGAAAATCATTTTTATATCTGTGATGTATTTCAAAGCAGACAAAATATTTAAAAGGTGAAATATGGAATAAATCATCTCTTTAAACAAACTTTTTGAAAAAATAGCTTCTGATTTCCACCAAGGAAAATTGTTTGTGAGATATGCAAAACATATTTCTCTCAAAAGTGCCCTTCAAACAGACATCTCTTAGATCATACAGCTGATAAACCTTTTGCTTGTAAGATATTCAACAAAATGTTTGCAGACAAAAGTAATTTGGAAAGTCATCTGTTAATTCAAAGTGGTGAGAAATCTTTTACATGTGAGATATGGTTTCTAGCTGGTCTAATTTGAAACGTCATCTGGTTATAAAACATACTGGTGAGAAACCTTTTGTTTGTGAGATATGCAACCAGAATTTCTCTTTAAAGGCAGATTTAAAAAGGCATCTGTTAATTCATACGGGTGAGAAACCTTTTGTTTGTCATATATGTAATAAGAATTTTTCTCGAAGCAATACATTAAATAGCCATCTATTAACGCATACTGATGAGAAGCCTTTTGTGTGCGAGATATGCAACAAAAAATTCTCCCGACAGATGAATTTAAACAGACATCTGTTAATCCATACTTGCGAGAAATCTTTTGCATGTGACAAGTGCAGCAAAAAATTTTCTTTTGAGTCTTATTTGAAATGCCATATGTTAATTCATGATGAGGAGAAACGTTTTTTGTGTGAGATATGCAACACAAAATTCACCCAAAAGAAAAATTTGAACAGACATATGCTTATTCATACTGCTAAGAAATCTTTTGTGTGAAATATGTAACAAAAAATTCTCTCAAAATTGTTATTTAAATAAGCATCTGTTAATTCATAATTGTGAAGAAATCTTTTTTATGTGAGGTATGCAACAAAAAATTCTCCCAAAACAGAGATTTAGCCAGCCATATGTTAATTCATACTGATGAGAAACCTTTTGTATGTGAGATATAAAAGGTCATTCCATGGTGACCAACGTAACATTTACAGTAAATGAAGGCAATCATTTTCCAAATAATTATGTTAAAAAACATGTATTAAAAGTTATTTTGCTATTATAATAAATCATAAAAAATACCTTTAATATTAAACTTTTAACTAGTTTCTAAATATTTTAATCAAATTTAATAGATGTGATCAATGTAACATTTTTTCCAACTTTATGTTACATTGGTCACATCTATTAAATTCGATTAAAATATTTAGAAATTAGTTAAAATTTTAATATTAAAGGTATTTTATGATTTATGAACCTATTGCAATATTATAATAATAAAGTAACTTTTAATGCACATCTTTTAACATAATTATGTGCAAAATGATTGCCTTCAATAAATGTTACGTTGGTCACCATGGAATGACCCTAAAACTGAACATTCCCTTCAAAATGTGTGTTAAACAGCCATCTGTTAATCTGCATTGGTGAGAAACCTTTTGTGTATGTGATATGTAACAAGAAAATTTTGGGAAATAATCTAGGCGCTCATCTACTCTGTAATGATTTGAAATTCCTTGGGTCTCTCTCCTCAGTACTTCTAGATTACCCCGTCAACCAAAAAATTATCACCAAACTATAAGATTAAATGCCAATAATGGATGATCATGAATGTCACATTCAATGACTTTAAATGCGATTCACATGTTTAAAATGTCATTGATTTTTATTTGGACATTTTATTAATATTCTACTAATTATTTGTTTTTTCGTTATTTAAAATAAAAATTATGTCAACATGTATAATTTGGCTATTAGTTTGGCGATATTGGTCAGCGGGATAATCTAGAAGTACCCTCTCCTCATAGACTTAGATCAGAATTAAAGATTGGTTTGTGACTTATGAGTATTATGTGTTTACCCGAAAATTCAATCCATATGTTCTTCATTAGTAAATAAAGTGCCTTTATGTCATCCAAATGATAAGTCACCAAATATTGTTCTTATATCATATTCATATTACATATTTTTAACTTAAAATATAAACCTTCCATTTATTTTATTCAAAATACATGTCTCTTACTTTCACTTGTTTCATTTTAAATTCTAAAATACAATTAAAAAAATTATATAATATCAACAATAAAAAATAGTTTTCGATTTACACATTCAAAATATATTTGCGATTATAAAATGCTAATGGTGGTCAAAGAAGAAAATGTCTAATTTTAGACTCTTTATTTATGTACCAATACAATATATGTTTTGGATATTGTATTATTCATGTATATACTAAATTGTATCTCAATCTATGTATAAAGTGGTGTAAATATTGAAAAATATTCTTGTGTATTTGTTATTCTGAATGTCATCCTATAAAATAATAAGTCTGATATACTTATAAAAGGTAAATAAAGTTTGCTAGAAAATGTTTAAAAATCTTTCTTTTCTTGACAGGGTTTTAGGAAAAGAAAGTTCTATCATGATGATAAATTTTATCATGATGTTATTACTAATACAAATACAGTTGGACCCCGATTTAATGAATTCATTGCGACCATAAACTGAATGGACCATAACGGGACCTGAAATCGGGTTTATTCATAATATCAGGGTCGAAAGTGAAAAATAAGTATATCTGCACTTACCTTGTATGAAAGCTCTAATAAGCCACAACACAAAAATATTCATAATTAAAAACTGTGCACTTTTATTCAGCAGCTAAAAATACAACGAATAGTTTTCACTAATTAATTTTAAATTTTAAAGATATGTGTGATAGATGTTTGAGAATGTTTATTGATCGGTTCTTTAACAAGAACCGTCTAAAACTGAGTAAAATTTAGCAGCTTATAACAGTGTAATTACGGTGACCTAAAAGAGTAAGTAATTGGTGACGTTGTGACAGTGTAGTATAAGACATTAAAGAAACTGTTTTTCAGTAAAATCAGGCTAACATTTATTGACGAAAAATAAATGTAAGTTTAGATCAAAACATATATAAGTCCAGGTGAAAAATATAACAGGCATAATGTGAACGGAAAACAAGTTCAGTTAAAATTATTCTAAGTCATGAAATAATATTCAAGTTTAAATGAAAATAAGTATAAACTCAGATGAAAAAATAACTGGTAAAATGTAAACAGAAAAATGAGTTCAACTCCAAATTTAACTTAAAATCATTCTATGTATTGAAATAATATTACTTATTGAATGGCATGGCATGGCATATAACAATACTAGGATAGCAATGAAAAAGCAAAACAGACTCACTTATGGACGACAGCTATCGACGCATTAAAGAAATTCCAGCAATACGGCACATCCACTAACTCGATGAAAAGTCTTAAGAAAACAGAGTTTTTAACTGAAGCTAATAATGTCCACACATACACATGATGACTTGATTAAAACAAACACAAATGGGTTACTACTGCTAATGAAATGAAACACCGGCGAAATTGATAAAACCATATTCAAAATCAAATGTCCAGCAATGGATTTAGCATAATTTCTCAACTAGATGTTAACTTTAAAACTTTTAAAACTGTATGAGTTAAAAATACATTTCTGAAACTGTATCATATTGACGTTAACATCAATTGTCTAGAGACATAACATCACTTCAAAATCCACCCCACAACCTATCTCAGCCGGCTTTAAATAGCCGCGGCAATTCCGAAACTGGATACGCCCCTCCGAGTTGAGTAAGCGAGCTCCTGACTTGCGACGGAAGAAATGCAAGACCGCCACTTGCGAGATGCGATCCGCGATGCTTGCGGATTGAGATCGAACGGAGCGATAAAACCAGAATGAACGTACCCACGGAAAAGATAAGCGATTGATTTGAACGTGTAAACAAAAGTTCGGAAACTGGATACGGAAGATGGAAGATGGAAAATGCCGGCAAAGGAAAGAAATGGAAGTTGGAATAAAACATAAGATAGTAAGCCATGCCATTGTACAATATTACGATATATATAATTAGAATTATGTATTTTAGAGTGTTAAGGAAGAAAAATGGCTGACAATCGCCCCCCCCCTTAACACTCGTACTTAAAAATAAAATGGATAATTAACAGATATTGTAAAATATATATATATATAGAATACAGTAAAACATTAGAATATAAACTATCACACTTCGATAGCTACCAGTAAAACAGAAACTTAACATTAACAAGCATAAATGCAACAAATTCAATAACTTCAACATGGTTAATCTAAAACATCAATTTTCAACAATGTTAATAACAATATTCAATAACAACAACAACAATTTTAACAATTATATATAACAACTAGATTAACAATTTTTTTCATTTCATGAAAGTTTAGTTACAATTGTAACTCTAACGAAAGTTTTTTTTTTCAAGTCGGAAAAGTTCAATAGCAAAAGTCTATAAAGATAACATTTTCCTGAAAAAACCGTGAAAGATAATTACAATTACCTCGTCACATGCAAGTGACTACGAGTTACTTTTACATGAAAATTTAATATGATGACTTTTCCTTTGGTCTTGACTTGTAACAATATTCAAATGAATTTTTTTTTTTTTTTTTTAAACAATCATACATTTGCATATTTATTCTGAAAGAGAATGATTATCACATAAACATAAATTCAGGATAATATGAAGAATACATATACATGAGCTACAATATGAAAATACTTTGGCAATATATGAAAGACACATGTTATGCAAATGAGAAAATTTCAATAATGAGAATAATAACGATCATGATCGTGATAGCGATTATGAATTATAATTATGATAGTGACATAGTTAAATGACTGTGACTGTGAGCGCTCACATGAAAGACAACACAAAAAAAAATAATAATATGCTTAAGCTTATGAAACGATATACATTTGCAAATGATTTGGCCAATTTCAATATGGAAAAAAACTTGTTATATATACTCTTAAGAAGAGAAGAAAAGATTCATATTTACATATGCAATAAAACAAAATACAACTCGATTTTCAACACCTCGGACGGGACCTATGTGACATTTCCATTATACAAAAACAGGGACTTACAGACTTAAAAAGAACGATGCCCGCGACAGGCCTTCCTGTGATCAGAACACTCAAGAAACGCCGCTACCCCCTGCAGACCACTCTGGCTATTTACAAGGGCACCTCACGAGACGTTTTTCGAGGCTGCTCGGGTCCCGGAGGATGAACGATCCTGAGGTCTGACCACATTCCAGCGGGAGTTAAATTGTCCGCGATGTTGGAAATGAGGGTATATCAAAACCTATGAAATGACATTATGAAAACATATGCATATGAAACAAATATCAAATAACTAGAGTATAATCACATATTCAAACATTTTTGAAAGAAAAATACTGAAATATACAAAAATTTCAGTTTAAAAAAAATGCTAAACTTCAATGTTTAACATGAAAAAGTTAAACAAGCATCTTAATGCTTGACACAAGTTCAAAGGAGGAGGAGTTTTTTTTTTCATAGCATTTAAATATTATGTATATATATATATAATTACTTATAACTAAAAATTACATCAATAAATTTCTTAAGATCAAATTTTGTTAAAGGTTTAGTGAAAATGTCTGAGAGATTAGATTTACTGGCTACGTGTTTAACGTTAAAAATCTCCTGGTTTAAAAGGTCTCTAACAAAAAATAATTTTACGTCTATGTGTTTCGTTCTGTAATTTTCAATGGGAGACTTAAGAAAATCAATGGAGGCCATGTTGTCTACTAAAAGTGTTGGTTTAACTTGTGGACCTGTAAAAATACGTTTGTCATAACATTCAGTTATGATCCTACTAAACCATAGAAGCTCTTTAGTTGCTTCTGTTAAAGCCACAAATTCTGATTCCATAGTAGACAAACAGACAGATTTTTGTTTAAAGGCTCTCCACATGATAGGAGCTTTGTCTAACATTAGTAGTTGTCCCCCCATTGATGTCCTGTCATCCCTATTAGCGGCGAAATCCGCGTCGGTGTAAGTTATTAGGTTTATGTGGTTGCAAGGTAACCTCAGTTTATAGTGTTTTGTGCTTTGGACGTACCCTAAAAGCTTCAGGAGACCATTCCAGTGAACAATCCCAGGATTGCTCTGGAATTGGCTGAAGATATTTACAGCGTATGAAATATCAGGACGTGTCCTGCTGGTTAAAAATGAAAGGCAGCCCAAAACACTTCTGTATGGATATTGTAACATTTCCTGAGTTTCTGCTTCGGTTTGAGGACATTGTGACTTGGAGTATACCGTGCCTTTAGTTATAGGGAGTGATGTAATGGGAAAATTGAATTCTTTAAACCTTGTACAAATATCATCAATATATTGCCTTTGATGAATTGAAACAGTGCCATTCCCATCCTCCTCAAATTCAACACCAAGTAATTTGCATGTTCTCCCCAGGATTTTTATGTCAAAATGTTTAGTTAAAAGAGTTAAAACTTCATTAATATGTTTCTGATGGTTACTTAATATTACAAAGTCATCCACATAAAGTAATAAAACAACATAATTAGAGAACGAGTAGACGCAGTTACACCACTCTAACTTTTTAAAACCAAGAGAAATTAAAATCTTATGTAGTTCATAAAACCAAACTCGTCCACTCTGGTGGAGACCATAGAGGGCCCTCTGGAGTTTGCATACTAAATGTTCTTTACCCTTCACCTCGAACCCTGATGGTTGTTTCATGTAGATGTTATCAGAAAGCGGGGCGTACAGATAGGCACCTTTTACGTCACACTGAGTGTGGATCCATCCGAGACATGAGACAAGGGCTGCAAAGAAAAAGCGTATTAGACTGAAATTAACTACGGGCGAAAACGTCTCATCATACGTTTCACCCCTGACTTGTTTGTAGCCTTGTGCTACAAGTCTCGCTTTATACCTTGCAACCCGTCCCTTGTCGTCCCGTTTGATGGTGAATACCCATCTGCAGCCTAGTGGTTCGATATTGGGTGGTAGAGATGTTAATACCCATACTTGTCTTTTATTTATAACATCCATCTCTTCCTTCATTGCCTGTCTCCAGAGTTCCCACTGAGGTGATTTTAACGCCTGTTTATATGTGGTAGGTATGGAGTCTTCTAGTCAGGAACTGGTTTTATGAGTTTCAGAGAAAGAGGTGTGTGGAGGTGTGTAACTGGGACTTGAGCTAGCACTAGGAGTGGACTTTACAATGCCTTGGGACTTATTGCTTCCTTTAAAACTGAACAGTGACGGATCAAATTTTATACCATTAGAATGACAGTAGTCTCTTACTTCCTTCAGTGATCTTAGACGTTGTGTCTCACCCAACTCGTAATAGTAGACGTCGGTTCTCGATTTGTCAGGCCTGGTTACAGGCTTACGGAACCAGATAGCTTCCCTGAGAGTTCTAGAAAAATCCTCGCCATCCTCGTCACTGTCACCCTCAGGTGGGTGTGAGGAGGCAGAGTCGGAAGATTTAGAGGTACTTGGTCTAATACTTTGAGTGGGTGGTGTTTCTGAAGTAAATCTGTCAGGTTGAAGATCAGTCAAAGGGTCTATTTCAGGTGGTTCGGAATTTAGGATATAAGAGGGTCCCAGATCGCTTCCGTTGCGCTGCTCCGAAGTTGTAAATGGGTTTGTGCCTATTGAATAGCTAGGACCTTGTTCACTGTGTTTGGGGATACTTGTGGATACAGATTCGTCACCAAACCTAACATTTATTGTCTCTATTATTTTATTGGTTTCGGGAATCCATACCCTGTAGCCTTTTGTAGACATTGCGTAACCCACTAAAACACCCTTTTTAGCCTTCGGATCGAATTTAGAGTTTCTTTGTTGTTTAGGTACCCCCACATATGCCACCGTACCAAAAGGTCGTAAATGTCTGATGGATGGTTTATTACCACAATAATATTCGAAAGGAGTTTTTTTCTGGGTTTTGTGGCATATCCGGTTAAGAGTGTATGCTATGTATAAGACAGCTTCAGGCCAGAATTTGAGACTAAGTTTACTTTCATTGAGTATTGAGCGAGCCCCGTCCATTATTGTTTGATTTAAACGCTCTGAAACTCCATTTTGCTCAGGAGAATACACGTTGGTAAATTCGTGTTTTATGCCATTGTCTTCAAAGAATTTAGTGAATGCTTCATTATCGAATTCCCGCCCATTGTCGCTACGAACCTCTTTTACTTTGGTACCCAAAAATCTTTCTGCTCTTTTTACGTGGTTAGTAAATACTTTAAATACCTGTGTTTTACTGCATAAGGGGTATACTGACACTTTGCGAGAGAAGTCGTCTGTTATAGTTAGGAAATACTTCTCCCCGTTTCGCCCTGTTATTTGTGTTGGACCCCACAGGTCAGTGTGTAGCAGTTCTAGAGGTCGTTTAGATCTTATCTGGTTTATTGGGCGGAATGATGTTCGTCTGTGTTTATTAATTTTACATGTTTCACATTCAAAATCTTTACATTTAATGGGTGGTAAGCCCCTAACGCCATTACATTTTAAAGTATGTTCCATTAATGTGGAACTGATGTGCCCAAGGCGTCTATGCCAGAGTTTAAAATCATCTTTTTGAACTGTCGAGGCTTGGAAACGTACTCGTTTAGGCTTTTGATTACGGTTAGTTTTAGGGTCTTTATTTCTATTTTTATGGTTAGGATCCGGATAGAGGCAGTAAATGCCATCTTTAAGAAAAGCACGAAAAAGTGTGCCAGAATCCCGATATGCCTTGACCCTTCCCTCGCCTCCTTTGAACTTGGCACCCATTTTATCAAGTCTGGGACCTGAAATTAAATTATGTCTAAGACTAGGACAATACATGACGTCGCCGAAGCGAACCATTTCCCCGTTTATTTTTAAATCCACTAAACCGGTGCCCTCGATAGGGAAAGTAGCACCGTCAACTGCAACAGCCAATTCCTCATTTTTTAACGGTTTAAACTTAACATATAAATTTTTATCTTTACAGAAATGGTGGGAGGCACCTGTGTCAAAGACCCAGGCGTCTCCACCGCATTTTATGTTACTTAAATTAGATTGTATGAGGTAATTTACCTGGCCTGTTGTCTTACGTTGACGTCTGTTGCGAGGCACATCTTTTCTGGATCTATGACCATCAGACTGGACACGGACAGGACTGGATATGGAAGAGTCCTTCGATGAATTTCTGGAAAAAGAGGAGCCTCTGGACAAAGAAGAATTTCTGGAACTGGAAGAGTCTCTAGGCACCATAGAACCGGAATTGGAGGAGTCTCTAGGCATCACGGAATTTCTGGAACTAGAGCTGAGACAGGATTCCTGGCGGGTGACTTCAGGCACTCTACACTGGTTCTGTAAATGTCCTCTGCGTCCACATTTGTGACATCGACCTTTGAACTTAGGTTTAAAGGAACACTTCTTTGAGGAACGGGCTCTGGAGAAATGAGACTGCACAGCATCTGCTCGGTCGTCCTCACGTAGTTTGATACGGGACTCTTCAGCGACTAACTCTGTAAGAACACTTTTAAACGTAAATTGGTCGTCTGGCCATCGCAGAATCCCTTGCACCATGTTGTCGAACTTCTTCGGGAGCCATCTAAGTAATTGAAAAGTAAGGTAGGTTTCTTTGATTGGCTCATTTATTGCAGCAAGTTGGTCAGCAAGTCTTTGGAGACGAGCTGCAAACATATCCACGGGCTCTTCAGGTTGTATCTTACAGGAAAGAATTTCACCAAATAATTGCATATGGCGCGCCCGGTTATCAGGTTGAAAATGCAATTTTAGTTTAGTCCAGGCTTCATGAGGGTCGTCGATATTCTCTATGATTCTTCGGAATTCATTCTCGACATTTAAATATACAATAGATAGAGCAGACCTGACTCTGGATTGATATTCTTTTGTAGCTACAGAGTCACTTCCATCAGGAGCCTTTTCAGTGCCATTAACAATGCTCCACGCATTCTTATCTAACAGTAGATACTTTACGTCAGCTGCCCAAGTTCCATAATTGTGAGAATTAAGTTTTGTTATGCACACCTGTATGTTAGCCATGGCCATGCTTTAACCAGAAGATATTACAGGAAAAAAAATTTTTTTTTTTTTTTTTTTTTTTTAATTAATGTACTTAGTAGTCAGGTTGTACATAAACAAAAAAAATTTTCTATTATAAGTTATCCGAAAAAAAACCTTTTTGTAATTCATATCGATAGGAAAGAAAACAATACATATAGCCTTCAAAAAATTTATATTGCGGCCCCCCCCTCTAAAATGACTCGGAGGTCCAATGGCCGCATACTACAAACAACTGTCAAACAAAAAAAATTTTTGAAATGTCACCAATTAGGTTATGGCCGCCGTAAAGGGTTTAAAAGCGTATTCGCTTCTGGGCCCATAACCCGTGATCGGTTCTTTAACAAGAACCGTCTAAAACTGAGTAAAATTTAGCAGCTTATAACAGTGTAATTACGGTGACCTAAAAGAGTAAGTAATTGGTGACGTTGTGACAGTGTAGTATAAGACATTAAAGAAACTGTTTTTCAGTAAAATCAGGCTAACGTTTATTGACGAAAAATAAATGTAAGTTTAGATCAAAACATATATAAGTCCAGGTGAAAAATATAACAGGCATAATGTGAACGGAAAACAAGTTCAGTTAAAATTATTCTAAGTCATGAAATAATATTCAAGTTTAAATGAAAATAAGTATAAACTCAGATGAAAAAATAACTGGTAAAATGTAAACAGAAAAATGAGTTCAACTCCAAATTTAACTTAAAATCATTCTATGTATTGAAATAATATTACTTATTGAATGGCATGGCATGGCATATAACAATACTAGGATAGCAATGAAAAAGCAAAACAGACTCACTTATGGACGACAGCTATCGACGCATTAAAGAAATTCCAGCAATACGGCACATCCACTAACTCGATGAAAAGTCTTAAGAAAACAGAGTTTTTAACTGAAGCTAATAATGTCCACACATACACATGATGACTTGATTAAAACAAACACAAATGGGTTACTACTGCTAATGAAATGAAACACCGGCGAAATTGATAAAACCATATTCAAAATCAAATGTCCAGCAATGGATTTAGCATAATTTCTCAACTAGATGTTAACTTTAAAACTTTTAAAACTGTATGAGTTAAAAATACATTTCTGAAACTGTATCATATTGACGTTAACATCAATTGTCTAGAGACATAACATCACTTCAAAATCCACCCCACAACCTATCTCAGCCGGCTTTAAATAGCCGCGGCAATTCCGAAACTGGATACGCCCCTCCGAGTTGAGTAAGCGAGCTCCTGACTTGCGACGGAAGAAATGCAAGACCGCCACTTGCGAGATGCGATCCGCGATGCTTGCGGATTGAGATCGAACGGAGCGATAAAACCAGAATGAACGTACCCACGGAAAAGATAAGCGATTGATTTGAACGTGTAAACAAAAGTTCGGAAACTGGATACGGAAGATGGAAGATGGAAAATGCCGGCAAAGGAAAGAAATGGAAGTTGGAATAAAACATAAGATAGTAAGCCATGCCATTGTACAATATTACGATATATATAATTAGAATTATGTATTTTAGAGTGTTAAGGAAGAAAAATGGCTGACATTTATGATTAGATAAAAGTTCTTTTTCAACTTCATGAACAGAAGAAAATATTGAAAATTACCTGTTCCATGAGGTATGTATGTTTCTTACAGTTTCCAAACCATATAAAAAGCATGAGAAAAACTAATCGTTTTGATGGGAATTTCATAATCGAATTCTGCATGAGAACTGGTCATCACATGCCACAATATTGAACCGATGTCTTTCCCTGCAACTTTTTCGGAAGCTAAAAATATTTGGAATGGGCGATATCTTCATCACTTTCCACTTACCGTAATTTCCGGGAATAACGCCGCGGCGTTAAACTAGATTTTTAACCGACTTCAAAGAGGAGGTTATGATTTCGACCTGTATGTATTTGTTGTTCACGCATAACTTTTGCAAATATGAACCGATTTTCATAATTCTTTTTTTGTTTGAAAGCGTATGAGGCCCATGTGGTCCCATTCGAATTTCATAAAAATCTGATAATTAGAACTTTTTTTAAAATAAAAACTTTAAATTTCAAATTCCTTTTGAAGCAATCGACCAATTAGAAGTGTTCCTTTTGCATGCTTTTATGTTACACTTACATAGACACACGATCTTTTCACTGTTAAAAGTTTGAAGTTTTTGCTGCATCGTCACTCCACCGCTTTTATGGAATATCTCTATTTTGACCAATGAGAATTCACCATAGTACAATGAAGTAATCATTTTCAATAAAAGCGATGGATAGACGATAAAGTAAAAGTTTCAAATTTTTAATAGTGTTCAAAGTGCAAAATCCTAACTGGACGAGGGCCAGGATTCACATAAATTTTGCGCTATTTGCGAAACGAGATTTATTAACAAGAAAATTCATTTAAAACATTGAAAAATTTGATAAAATTCAGGCTTCTGATTCGTTAATCTGGTTTCGCTAACAGCGCAAATTCTACCTGGATCCCGGACAAGTTCTCTTATGCAAGAAACCGGAAATATAGCATCTAGGGGATATAGTGTGGAAATCGGCTATCTCAGGGCGTGTTCAGAGCAACTTACAAAAGTAACCAATGTTACCGACCGATTGTAGGGCAGTACGAAAGCAAATTTTGGAATCAATGAAAACTATTCTGTTGAATTGTAGCTGACGTCACACTTCGCTTTGATTTTCATTTCGTACTTGTCTACAATCGGTAAGTGGTCGGTAAGTAACCGGTAAGTTGTGCTGAACACGCCCTCTGTAACACTTAAAAAAAGCGCTAAAATGTTCTATTCTTTAAATGTGCAACAATGCTAATGAAATTTAAAGATAGAAGCGACATCTGCAGGACATTTTCTAAAAATGCTAGAATTATTGCTAGTCTAGATAATGTATCACGAAAATGCCGCAGATGTTGCTGTGATCGACACTTTGGAATTCAGTAGCATCGTTGCACATTTAAAGGATACAAATTTTTAGCACTGCTTGCATTGTAAAAATTTGAACCCTTTTGCTGCATCGTCACTCCATCGCTTTTATAGGAAACGATTACTTCGCTCTATTATGGAGCATTCTCATTGGTCAAAACAAAGAAATTCTATAAAAGCGATGGAGTAACGATGCAGCAAAAGGGTCAAATTTTTTAGAGTGTCGATAGCAGATTTTCACTCCATGTATTCCAGACTCTCTCTTTCGAACAATGAAAAGTTCTCAAAAATGAAGGCTTATGATTGGTCAATCTTGTTTTAGTTAACAGCGAATAATCCTTCTGGATCCTAACCACTGTTGCAGAGATGCTAGTTTTTTTTCAAAGTACGAAATCTTAGCTGGAACAATTCTCGTATCCACCAAAGTAAAAGATCCACATCGATCCAGACATGAGAATTCGATATCGAAAAGCTGAAAATCCATCTCTAAAGAGCCTTACACGTTAAAGCAAAAGTGTCTGTGTATCAGGGTGCTTGTTATGCCGGATTCACAAAGTGATTAAAGTACATTGCTATGTGCTAGATTTACATTTGGACAAATATAAATGGCGAAAAATTTTGATAAGCTTACCATTAAAGTTAAGCTAGTTAACTTCTTTCACCCATAAAACAAACTCGTTCAGGCGACTAAAGCCAAGTTCTGGAATAAAAATTCTTAAATTTTCTGTACTTTGGAAAACCGCGTTTATCAAAGAACATTCTTAACTTCAAATATTACTATTTTCATATAGACGCATGTTGAATCATGGTGTGATTTTAATAATATCTTCCTTTTTACTTTTTATGACTGAAAAGGGTATTTTAATACATACGAATATTTAGAATTACTTTGCTATGCATTGAATCATAGAAGCAACTTGACGCGTTCTGATTGTGTACGCGTACTTTAAACTGTAAAAAATCTGACCCTTTTGCTGCATCGTCACTACCCCGCTTTTATATCTCACTTTTGATCCATGAGAATGCTCCATAATAGGCTGAAGTAATCGTTTTCTATATTAGCGTTGGAGGGACGATGCAGCAAAAGGGTCAAATTTTTAACAGTGTACCTTGTTTAAAATATCTTGAAAAATTACCTCTCTTTTTAAAGACTATCTATTTTCTGACCAATGAAAACGCTCCATAGACGTTTTTAGATCGCTCTCATTAGTCAGAAAATCGATAGTCTTTAAAAACAAAGGTAATTTTTCACAATAATTTTAATGTATACTGGTGGATTGTCAGCTTTTCAATGCCCATTTACGAAGTCTGTAGATTTCAATGTGGACCTTAAGGCACTGCACTAGTCTCAGAAAAAGACCCGGATGTTAGTGTAATGACTATGGGTGTGTTCTTTTCAAATATCTCGCTCAAATTTTAATATATTTACATGATTTTTTTTTTGCATAGGATAGCCGAGGATATTCTACAACCGGCCTAGTTTTTACTTCTTCGATTTTGCTTATGTATGTTTTATATAATGATAGTTTCAATTTCAGAACCGTTTAAACCGGTTTTGAAATTTAAAATAATTTTTTTTTAAAAAATCTGAAACCAAAATTGAAAAAGTAAAAACTAGGTCGGTTGTGGAATATCCTCAGCTATCCTATGCAGAAAGAAATCACGTAAAAATTTTAAAATTTGAGCGAGATATTTGAAAAGAACGCCCCCATAGACTCCACATTATCATCCGGGTCTTTTTCTGTGCCTAGTGTGGGGCCTTAATGTTTGCTGAATGCGATAAATTTCCGAAATGTTAAAGCTTAAATGGACAAGTTCTCGCATCCACTAAAGAGGAAATGGACATCTATACCAATCGACATCCTTAAGTTGTTGAAAAGATGATAATCCTTTCGTATATATTTTGCTCCGGAGGAAAAAATTATCTCTACATATCAATGCAAAATAAAGTGCATAGATATGTGTAGCAAAATTATCTTTAGATTCAAATTTGGTTACCGGATTAGACACCAGAATGATTTCAGATTTTATTCATGTAGGATTTCTCGATGTGAATATGACGACACATGGAGCACAGTATACGATTGATTGAAAAGATTCTGGACAAAAATGAGTCACCAAGGGGGTCCTTGTGGCCGAGTGGTTAAGACACCACGCTGCTAATCTCTTGAGAGCGTAAGAGATTGTAGGTTCGAATCCCACTTGCTCCGTTGCACACACTCTTTATGTGTAGCTCCCGGTTGTACTTTTCTTGTGTCGTAATATTTCCTTGTGCTATCTTGTCCTTGTATGTCCACGAATTTATAAAATAATATGGATTATGTATTTATGTCTGTGTAGAAATAAAGGATCATTCGGCGTACAATCGAATTCTACCAGGAAATCATCATCAAATTTTATAATAGAAAATGCCTAGCATTGCGATACATTGTTAAAAATTTAACTTTTGCTGCATCGTCACTCCATCCCTCTTATGGAATATCTCATACATACACTGTAAAAAATGTTACCCTTTTGCTGCATCGTCACTCCCCCGCTTTTATAAAATATTTGTCTTTTGACCCATGAGAATGCTCCATGATAGGCTGAAATAATCATTTTCCATAAAAGCGGTGGAGTGAGTTTCAAATTTTTAAGAGTTTAGTTGGGACAAAAGCATCCGTGAAAAAGTATTTGGGCATCGAATGCTGTCACTCTCTTATAGATGCAGCCAAGTACAGGTTATGATTTTCGGATTCCTCGTAGAACCATCACCGCTCATTTCCGATGCCTTTACTGCATTTATAGGAATTAGATTGTTGTTCTTTATCTATTGAATCATAGAGCGATTTTTGTTAAAATCTTTCTTTTTGCTTTTTCTGACTGAAGTGGGAGTACTTTTGACTACACTAGAAAAGCATTTTACTATTCATAGATACATATGGAGTCATTTTGCTGTTTACTCATATATGGAAGCGCTTTGCCGCGCGCTTATGTGTAAGGACACTTTACTTGAGGCATTGTCACCTTTCGATAACCACTTCCGATGTCCGTACGATTAGATGTTGACTTTAAGATTTCATGAATGCGGTAGCTTTTCGTCGTGCCAGATCTGAAGAAGTTACTACATCCAGAAAACCTAAAGATTCACAACGATACTAACCGATATTGTAAGTGTCTTTTGAAAAGTTGACAATCAAACGGTGACAAGTAAAGCGAATACATCAGAACTCAGCAAAGTGCTTTCATTAGTAATGAGTTGCAAAGAGCCATCATATGTCAGTACACATAATTATGTATTACGGTATAAATAACTAAAAAGTAGGAAATAAATTTAACTTTTTCAAAAAAATGTATAACCGACTCCAAAAAGAAGCGCTAAAAAGAGTTAAATAATTCTATAAAATTCTCTAATGACAAATCGTTATCCAATAACCACACATTGACTATCATGTACCGGTATAAAACGGTTAAATTTAATATATAGATTTTAATATCCACCAAACATAGGTTTTCCAGAGAATATTTTTTACAAGAGATTAATTTACATATTTTTGATTTAATTTTTGAATATATACATATAAAAAGTAAGGAATTACTTTTTGAAGTTGGTGCCAAACTATCTTAAGTATAGTAAGAATTGTGGATATATTATGTTTAGTACCATAAATAAAATGGGGAATCATTATCGATTATGATTGTTTGGCACCAACTTCAAAAAGTAATTCCTTACTTTTTATATGTATATATTCAAAAATTAAATCAAAAATTAAATCAAAAATATGTAAATTAATCTCTTGTAAAAAATATTCTCTGGAAAACCTATGTTTGGTGGACATCAAAATCTATATATTAAATTTAACCGTTTTATACCGGTACATGATAGTCAATGTGTGGTTATTGGATAACGATTTGTCATTAGAGAATTTTATAGAATTATCTAACTCTTTTTAGCGCTTCTTTTTGGAGTCGGTTATACATTTTTTTGAAAAAGTTAAATTTATTTTGTTTTGTAAACAAAAGTGCGGCCAATAACTAGGTGCGGCTTGTAAATAGGACTAATTAATTTAAAATTTTTGAAAACAGATCGGCAAATCTAAACTTTCGTTGCTTTCGCTGTAATTATATATATGCACGTGGAATTATATTTTTAAGGTTAAAGAATCTGATGCTTAAAATTGATTTTAATTTACTGATATACCGTAAAATCCCGTTAATCCGCCCCCTCCCCACTTTATAAGAAATTTGAAATTTTCAAAAACTCCCGAGAAAGCGCCCTCCCTTCCAAAACAATCGCTGAAAAAATGCCAATTTCGCCAAACAATCATGAAAAATAACCGCAAATTTTTTTAAAGGATCGCGAAAAAATCATGAATTTCACCGAAGTATTGCTAAAAAACCCACATCGACGAAAGATTGCAATAAAAACGCGAATTACGTCAAAAAATCTCAAAAAAGTACAAATTATGTCAAAAGAAAGGTTGAGAAAGGAATGAATCATGATGAAATGAATAAATCCTGAATCTTTAGAAATGTGCATTTTATCGAGATTTTTTAATTAAGTTCATGCTTTTTTTTTTTTTTTTTTTTTTTTTTTTTTTTTTTTTTACAAATTTCTTTTTTTTTTTTGCATTTTTTCGACAGAATTTACGTTAAAAAAAAAACGCAAATTTTTTCAAGTATTACTTCAAGTATCAAAATTCATGATTCATCCAAAGATTCACGATTCATTCAATTTATCATGATTCATCCTGCAAATTTTGTGAAACGATCGCGGAAAAATCCCGTGTAAGCGCCCTCCTCTAATTATTTTATGATTTTTCGTCATGTTTGGGGGAAGGATTAATGGTATTTTGCGGTAAGTTTTATTAAATATGTCTTCAGATGTGAGTTGTAAGTGCCGCAGTTACCCTGCAAAATTTAAGCTGAATGTTATCAATTTAGCAAAAGTTAACGAGAATCGTGGCGCAGTGAATGGATGAGGTTCTGATTTCATTGAAATAACTGTACAACAAAAAAAAAAAAGATAAGTTATTTATTTAAGATCAAAATGTTTTACTTTATATCAGTTAAAATTTTATTTCATTGCTCTAATAATAAAAGTGGGAATATACCCGGAGCGGCGTTATACCCAGTGCGGCGTTACACCCAGTGCGGCCTTATACCTGGTGCGACGTTAAGCTAGTTTTTTTTATTTTTAACCAAGTGCGGCGTTATATTCGGTGCGGCGTTATTCCCGGAAAATACGGTACTTGTGTGCCGGAAAATCCCACTTTCTGAAAGCATTTTTCAATCACATTTTTCCCAAGTTTCCCTCACAAAATATAGAACATACAGGTTAATTCATTTTAGATCATACAATTTAATAGAACAACACTTTGTATCCTTTCCACCGCATTTTCGTCCAACGATGCTATACATTTATCATAAACAACTTACTGTAATTAACTTTCAAATGTTTTTTTTGACCAAAAATAATAAAAGTTTCCTTGGCTGTTGAAAAAAATTCGCAAATTTGGGGTTTATTATTTGTTAAATAGGTGTTTTTGCCTTCATTTTAGTCGGGGGAAAAGGAAAATTCGTTAAATAAGGATTTGTTAAATCGGGGGTCCGATTGTAGTTATAGACCGGGAAGCAGTAACACAGACAATCGCCTCATCTTGTTGGAGGCTGAAAATTTAGAATTAGTTAAAATTTGATTCACATATTCGAATGCAACTTGTCTGCCAAATCATATCTTGGTGGAAAGCACCTACAGATCCAATTTTAGTGCGTGACTCGTAGTAATTCAAGAGTCGACCCCACAAAACCCTAAGTCATCGAACACAAGAAAAAGTCCTTTATTTTATGGAAGAGTAGTAATTGGGGGAATCTAATGATCCATGTTTGCTGGAAGCGAAGGGGTGCATAAGCCAAAAATGAATACCACTAGTGGTTTACACTTGTAGGTTTAGCATAGAAAACATAGAAAACTCGATGCAGGAAAACACAATGCTAAGCCTACGAGTCAACCACTAGTGGTATCAATTTTTGGCTTATGTACCACTTCGCATCCGGCAGACATGGATCATTAGATTTCTCTATTACAGGGTTCCCAGCATCATGGAATTTCAAAGTAGTCAAGGAAAGTCATGGAAATTTCAAGATATATAGGAAAAGTCGGGGAATATACAAATATTTTCTAAAAAGTTATGGAAAAGTCTTGGAGAAAGAATGAAGGTATACTAGTATAGTCTCTGGAAAAATAAATCACAAAATTCATCAAACAATCGCAAAGGGAAAAACTAGGAATTTGAGGAATAACTAAAAAAAATAGTTTTGACAGAGGATTATGAAAATAAGTACCCAATTTCCAAATTTCATTGTATTCCCATTTGGTTAAAAACATTTTTGAAATTCGGTCATGGAAAATCAGGGATTTTTTTAGATTTGGTCATGGATAATCAGGGAATTTGCCCATCATGCTTTGCTGGGAACCCTGTATTACTACTCTTCCATAAAATAAAGAAATTTTTCTTGTGCTCAATGACTTAGAGTTTTGTGCGGTCGGCTCTTGGACTATAGGTTGATCATTGTGTTTACCTGCACTGAAAAGTATAAAAAGTAGAGGACTGCGAGCAGGAAAACACAATGGTAAACCTACGAATCCAATGTTTAATTTAGGGGGGTGGGCATTCCGAAGGCATCCCCCCCCCCTCCGAAGCAATGAGATGTCTCCCCGGAAGATTTAGGATTTTGTGTTTTTGGTGTTCAAAAAGTGCAATTTCCCTCACGGAACTTTATAATGCCTCTTCCCCAGAGCCACAGAAATCCCTCCCGGAGAAAAATGTCTGAATTTAACACTGCACCAGTCGAACATTAAAATCGTGTTTTCCGGTGGTCTATCACATTTTAAATTCCTTATATTTCAAATAATGATAGTATTTATATTTAAGTAATTGTGTTGATGTTTAAATTTCTTAGAACTTATATGGGTGATTCTCAAAATAGGAGACTATTTCAAAAGTGAAATCTTAAAAAAAATTACTGTTAGCAAAATTTCTGAAAAAAAGTAGGTGTTGTTAATATAGTATTAGGTATAATTTACATCTAGTCAGCAGAGCTAAATATTTAAAAATTAACTTAAAAAATAATTAGTATTTTTCGAGCCATGCTAATGACAAAGCAAATTGCATGGAATAAATATACAGTAGACTCCCTCAAAACCGCACAGCTTGGGACCAGAGGTTGTGCGGATTTTAGAATCTTGCGAATTTCTGGTCATTGCTTTGTTTACATTTTTTAAACAGTAATTTGAGTGCACTTAATAGTGCAATCACAACTATAATGAATGCTTACAATATAACAAAATATTAAAATAAGTAATAAACTAAAATAATAAAAATTTAGATAATTTTTTAAATGATTAAAGTACTAATAGCAAAGGTCAAGTTAAAAATCAATAATCAATAGTGTATGATTAAATATTCATTATAAAGATTGTGACGTCGTAACTAAATATACTTCGACTCTCCGTAGAATTTCACAATTCACTTTAATGAAACCAACACACAGAGTACACGATGAAAACTATATACATAACCACACAGCGCTATTTACAATTATGTACAGTTAATTTACACATATATCCATGAGGAAAATCACATGAGAATATACAGCCCCTTCCGGGCATGAGGTTTTGAACACCCTTTACCGATGTTCTTTAAAACCTGCACTATCCACGGCTCACACCCGAGCCCGCCGAAAAAAAACGTTCTTTTTTTGCTACGCACCAGGCAACAACTGAATCCCTTCGTTTCAGTTCCATTTCAAACAGAAAAGTTAATTTCAAAAAGTCTCTTTCAAAATGAAAAAATCACGGAGCGAACGGTTTTCAGACCTCATGGCACTAGGCATGGAACGTCATCGCAGACTTATTGGCGTCGACATCACGGAGCCGGCCGATATCACAGCTCCTTCCCCCTAAAGAGATTTTCATAGGGTGCATACACCTATGAAAATTGAAGATTAGGAAGACGGCATTGAGCCCCTCGTCACTCCAGACACGCCAAACCTGAGAGGTCATAATACCAGAACACTATTAAAATGTAAGCATATTAATAATTAAAATAAACTTATGATTAAAATTCACTAAACACAATGAGCTACTCATCTGAGATATCCATCTGAGCCGAAAGAATGGCACAGTACTATTCTCGAATATGCAACATAAAGTTCTATACTAAATAATACACAAAATTAATACAATTAAATAAAATTCAATATATGTAAAATAAATATAAATGAGTGAATTCAATGATTGGATTTTAATATTTTCACATACTATTACTCAGTTTTACTCAGTCCATCGGCATTCCCGTGAAGCCTTCCTGGTCTGTGCTTAACCTCAAAATTGTATGCCTGTAAATATAATGTCCACCTAGTCAATCTAGCATTTTTCCCCATCATTGTTTTAAGATAGGTCAAAGGATTGTGGTCTGTTTGTATAACAAACCGCTGCCCATCCAGATAATGATTCAACTTTTTAAGACCATATACAATCGCTGCTAATTCGCGTTCAATAGTGCTGTAGTTTTGCTCTGCTTTAGAAAATTTCTTACTTAAATATAAAATGGGATGCTCTTCCCCATCTCGAATCTGTGACAGAACTATACCAGCACCATATAAACTTGCGTCGGTTTGCACAATAAACTCTTGTTTATAATCGGGAGCATATAAAACAGGACTCTGGGTCAACCTCCTTTTTAATTCCTGAAATGCCTTTTCACAATCCTCATTCCACTCTATCTTTTCTTTTTTTACTTTCCCTTTCAAGATATTAGTCAGGGGAACCGCGATTATTGCATAATCTTTTATATAACGAGAATAGTAGCCCGTCATTCCCAGAAATGACCTTACTTGTGTTTTAGTTGAGGTGTTGGAAAATCTAAAATTGCTTTAATTTTTACGTCACTAGGGGACCTCTTTCCCGAACCTACCTCATGACCTAAAAATTTCACGCTGTCTTGGGCAAATCTGCATTTTGTGGGTTTCACTGTTAAACCGGCCTCTAATAAGCGCTTTAGGACCTTGGCTATATCCTTCATGTGACTTTCCCAAGTAAGTGAAAACACCGCTATATCATCAATGTACGGCAAGGCAAACGATTCCAGACCTCCCAGAACCATAGAAATTAATTTACAGAAGTAGAAAGGAGCGTTCACGAGACCAAACATCATGACCTTAGGCAAAAATACCCCAAAAGGTGTCACAAATGCAGCGTACCTTTGGGCCCTCTTGGTCAGTGGTATTTGGAAATAACCATTGGTTAAATCCATCACCGTAATAAAGGTCGCAGAACTCACCTTTTCTACTACCTCCTCTATATTCGGGAGTGGGAAAAATTCCGTTCGAGTCTTGGAATTTAGTATTCTATAGTCCACACAAGGACGAGGATCTTTTCCCGGAACCTCTACCAAAATCATGGGGGACGTAAAATCGGACTGCCCTACCTCAACTACTCCTAAGTCTAATAATCTTCTTATTTCCTCCCTCAAAATTTCTGTCTGCCTTGGCGACATTCTATAAGATTTGGCTCTCACCGGCGTTTCATCAACTAATTCAATATCCATCTCTACTAAATGAGTACGTCCTGGATCTGAAGAAAACACTTTCTTATTTCGCTCTATGACATCCTTAAAATTATTAATTTGAATTTCTGTCGCCCTTTTCTCTAGCCCACTGTTGTCCACGATTTCCCAAAAATCAATTTGTGTGGGGTTTGGCATGGGGTACGGTATTTCGGCATCTTCTTCCACCTCTTCCGAATCGATATCAATTACCAGATTAACAAATTCCGGCCGCTTATAATAAGGTTTCAATAAATTAACGTGATAGATTGTCGCCTTATTTCGCTTCTCTGGTAAGTCAACGGTGTAATTCGTTTCTGAAATTACTCCCGTGACCGTACCTGGCCCGATCCAATTTACAGCCATCTTATGAGATTTAGAGGTTGCCAAAACTAACACCTGGTCTCCAACCTTGAACTTTCTTATCACTGCATTCCGGTCATACCATAATTTTCGCTTGTCCTGACATTCCTCAATCCGCTTGTCTGCCAACTCCTGACATCTTTTCAACCTATTTGTCAGATTCAAAATATAATCTACCACATTTTGGTCCGTACTCTCGTCACCCATCCAATTTTCATACACCAAAGTGTGTGGCATACGCAAATTCTTCCCGTGAACGAGTTCAGCGGGACTAAACCCCGTGCTTTCATGCGTTACTGTTCTTAAAGCGAACAGTGCCATAGGCAAAACTTCTTCCCAATCACGACCCGATTCGAGACATAAGGCTTTAATGGCTTTCTTTAATGTAGAATGTAATCTTTCCACACAATTGGACTCCGGATGGCAGACTGAGCTATGGGACACTTTTATGCCAAATTTTTGAAAGAATTCGGTCGTTAACTCGCTCGTAAAAGACCTTCCTAAGTCAGATTGTACTTCTCTGGGAAAGCCCGTTTTAGCAAAAATCTGCAACATAGCATCAATAACGGAAGTGGAAGTAATATCTACTACCGGTATGGCATCCGGATACTTAGAAGCAAGGCAAATGGATGTAATTAAATATTTGTTATTTCTATTACTAGTTTGTAAGGGACCTACCGCATCCAGATTTATCTTAGAAAAACATTCGGAAATTATTGGTACCAGTTTTAAAGGAGCCTTACGCTTATCTTTATTACTACCCACCTTTTGGCATGGATCACAAGTTTTTACGTAATTTTCAATATCTTGATAACAATTTGGCCAAAAGTAATACCTAAGGACTCTATCCTTTGTCTTTGTCGTACCTAAATGTCCTGATACCTGCTCATGACACAATGCTAAAACTTCTCTACGATAAATTTCCGGTACGCATAATTGTATTTTCTCCTCACCTGTCCTTGATAGCGACACCCGTACAAGCTTTTCTTCCCTAATACAAAATTCTTTAACATTAAAGTTTTTAGCTTTCTCCCACAACTACTTAAGTGAAGGGCAATTTTTCTGCTCTTCTTTAAATTTCTCCGCTGATACATTAACCAAACATGTCTCCGTCTCTAATTTTTCCGGTATAACCATCCCTTCCTCCTCTTCTTTAAACTCCACCTCATCTTTATCTCCATCCTCCAAATCCAATCCATTCTCAACTTCAACCACGGATATCTCCCTTTCACGTTTCCGCTTCTGACTGCGCGTCATTACAGCATTTACCAACACAGGATTACCTTTTGATTCTTCAATAAGTTCAGCTGTCTTGTTTCCCAGCAAATAATAACCTTGCTCTAATTCTGTCGGTATCACAGCTGCCTTAGTAATCACCATTCCAAAATCCCCTTTAATTGTAACTCTCGCCAAGGGCAAACATTTACACGCATTATCCAAGGGTTGTTTTATCCACGTTACTTCCCCAATTAAATCATCGTTATCTATCCAACTACAGTCACAAAGATCAATTCCAGCCCCTGTATCCCTTAAATAATTTCGTTCTATCCCATTAATTTCTGCTTTTTTCAAATAAGGTGTAAAACACTGTCCTAAACTTACACCTACGTCCACGTGACTGACTAAATCTCCAGAACTTTTGCGTTTTAAATCCGGACTATCTGGCCTAATGTGCCCTGCACGATTACATTGAAAACAGATAATTGGCTTTTTTCTATCAAATTTATCTTTATTTCCAAAATCCCTACGCATATTATCACTTTTATCAACCCCACCTGATTTAACTACCTGATCCCCTTTACTTCTAGCATTATCTTGCCCATTCCTATCCCTAAAATATGGTTTATTATTCCACGTTTTGTTATCAAACTTCCTAACATTCCCTCTCACACTTTCAAATTTATCGCATTTTTCTGCTAAATATGACGCTGTCTTAATCTCGTCCCACTCATCGAGAAATTTATCTTTAATCGCGAAAGGAACTCTACGCTTAACCTGCTCTGTGAGCATTAATTCTTTGAGTGATTCAAAATCATTTTCTTCAACAGTTTCTAACCACTATTCTAAATACCCTCTTAATTCATAAACAAGCTCAGTCCATAACGCACCTGACTTCCTTTGATGAGTCTCAAATTTTGTTTTCAGGGCCCCTGCTCCTAATCTGAATCTCTTTATCAAAACATTCTTGATATGCTGGTAATCATCCCTTTTTTCTAAGGGTTCTTTTACAATAATTTCAGCTACCTCTACAGGTAACAAAGGTATAAGTTGGGACACGTAATTTAATTCTCCTAAATTCTCTTTTAACGCCTGACTCTCAAAAATCATAAAAAACAAGGTAATATCAATTAATTTAGGGTCAAATTTTGGAACTAAATCCTTTAAACTCACTCTTTTATCTTTATTTTCGGCCGTTACAGAATCAGGGGAAACTAAGGAGTTACTATCTGCACTGCATTTTAATCGCAGCTTCTCTAATTCCAATTGTCTATCTTTCTCTCTTTCTAACCTTTCCTGTTCCGCTAATTTATTTAATTTTTCCTGTTCTGCTAATTTTTCCCTTTCTTCTAAAATCCCTTCTAACATATCTTTTGCAATTTGTTCATCATAATCAGAAGCTTTCAAAATTGCCTGAATTAAAGGCACTTTTTTAATGTCAGCAGATATTTCGGTATCAAATTCTGCTGCGAGCAAAAGCAATACATCTTTATTTTGCCTATTCAAGAATGAAGCCATAATCAAACTCAGAAAAATATCTCACAACAAAAAAGTAAATACAATTACAAAATATTTCTATAACTTTCCTGAGCACAACAGCATTAAAATACCCAAGAAAAACAAGATTTTTTTTTTTCCAACTGAGTAACACTTTTCTCTAATCACAGTAAATAATTAAAACCGTAACTAAAGTATTCATAAAAATGCACAATAAAATAATAAAAACTCAGTACATTCCTTTACTTTATTAAATCACTTTGCTTTAATGCACTAAGAAAAGTAAATAATAATTTCAGTAAATTCAACTTTCTAATTTAATAAACTTTACACTGCAACTTAAACAATTAAGTTCATTACCGCCCTACTTGTGCAATGAAAATCGCCTTACTCTTTATGCAAAAAAATAAAAATATATTTAAAATACTTAATATATTCTACTTTTACACTTCTTATTTTGTTTTACTTTTAAAACAAAACAGCAATTAGCAAAGAATAATAATAATAATAAATCACGAAAATACTCTTATGCAATAACCTTTAAAAAAAAGAAAACAAAACGAAACACGCTATTTTAATTTTCTAACATTTAAGCGTATGGCATTGAGACCTCCCCAAAATTCAGCGCGCAAGAGAAACAATAGGGACTCACCGTTCGATTCTTTGATATTCCGAGCAGAAATTCACAATCTTCGAACGCTGATTTCAATGACCGACACAGCTTTTCAGTCCGCCTTCAAAATAATACAGCAGAGACGATGAGTTCGCGGAACTTTTGATATCAGTTCCTGTATCCCACAGCAAGCTACCAATAATTTTTATATTACTAGCTGTGACGTCGTAACTAAATATACTTCGACTCTCCGTAGAATTTCACAATTCACTTTAATGAAACCAACACACAGAGTACACGATGAAAACTATATACATAACCACACAGCGCTATTTACAATTATGTACAGTTAATTTACACATACCGGGTGTCCAGTAAATGACTGACCCATTTTAAAATTAAATAACAAAAAAGCGGTTTGAGATAAAAATGCGCGGTTTGCGGTATTGTTATTAGAATATCAATAAATTTTTAATACGCACTTCCTTCAAATAGTTCCAATTTCGGCCAAAAGATGGCGCTGGCGGCATCAGACTGCAGAAATACCGCCTGTTTTCTTGTTTTCAAGCTGATGATCTTTCCGGCTCATTTTCCCGAGTCGAATCTGAGTCGAAATGTTGAATCGACTCTCCACTCAACTGCAGAAATAGGATTTGTTGATTGAAACGAGATTTAAAATAACATTTAAGATTGAACTAGGCCTATTGTAACAACCTATGTCTATTGTAGCCTCCTCAGACAAATATCATGGGAAACTATAAAAACTAGTTTAAAATTACTGTAAAACATCTCCAACGGTGTATTAATTTATGAATAAATATTTATGACAAGAAAACATTTATTAAAGAAACGTAGAAATATTTTTTAGAATTCTAGAAAATTTTAAATTAATTTAAAGGACGTTCTTTAGTGTTTCAGAATTATCTTCGGACTATGTTATTTTAACCGCTTAACTGATACGCTTTTTTACATACAATAAAATTAAAATATAGGATAAACGCCGCTTTTTTAAAGCTAAAATTATCGTAATATTTAATTTAAATATTTCTTCTATTAAATAGTATGAAATTGCTTTTAAAATTTTTAGTAGTGTCAGAAAGCTTTGGAAAGTGGTGGAAGAAGCAAACTATGTTTGCCGGTACGTTGTACGGGTAAATCAGTTAAAATTTTAAAACAATGATATGCAAATAGCGTTACCAAGTCTCCTGTCTAAGAAAACTTATAAATTGGCACATTAAAATTTTCTAAATCTTACTATAAAGGAATCCGTCTACAACAAATCCTGTCTTAAACATAAAAATTTATTGATCCCGAAGTAGAAAGAAACCTACAAAACACCCTGCTAAGGGAAAAACCTGCCTAAAACAAAATTCATATTTTGTCATTTAACGTATCCAAAAATTTTATTACGAAAGCCGTGAGAGATTTTAAGATGTCTTTTGCACACACCTCGCCTCCTCCCACCCACCCACGACAGGAAACGTATCTACGCTAAAATGGACGGATATTTAAAAAGAAAAAAGAAAGACGTATCTTTTTTTATAGCCTGTAAGTCATCCCTCTTCAAAACTTCATTACAAAAAGCATCATAGAATCTGAAGTATATTTTTGCCCCCCCCCCCCCCATATAGGAGGGAAATATGTAATCTCGTTCTTTTCCCCCTGTATGAGGAAAAGAACTAGAAAAAACATTCTGAAAATATCTCCTGTATCTGATTTGAAATAAGAAATATTTTAAAAATATGATTTTTTATCTTTTTAAAATTATGTATAAAAAGATACCAATGTTCAATTTATTTTTCCAATATTTATATTTATAAAATTTAACTAAAATAAGTAGACATTCAGTTTTATCTAAAATATCTATGGCCTCACCAGTGGGCGATAGGTTCTGACGTCTCAAGTGGCGTTTAAATCAGCATTGTAATAACCTCTTCTATTTACAGTGTAGATGACGCAAATCCCTCAAAATTTAAACTTGACATTCTGCTAAGAGCATCAATTTGATGTTTATTGCTTTTTTTACTGTTATTCAGTATTGCATTACAAAAATATAGCTTCAAAAGTTGTAATCTAGGCTTTTAAAACCGATTCGTATTTCAACTCATCGAATCCAATAGAAGAAAAATGTAGAATCGGGAGATAGTAAATGAAAGAAAGGATCGGGACAGTGGATACTGCATTCGCTTCTGAAATGTTTTCAACAGATTTTGTCTCATGCAATATTAAAAAAAAACTAGAAGAAAAAGAAACGAAACTTTATTTCAGTAAAAAGTTTCCGTAAAAATGTTTTGCCATAAAATTGCCTATAGATATTTTAGTTTGGTTTGGTTTATTTAATGTCGTCCGTTTATGTACACGTGGGATATAGGTCAGAAATGGATGGGATGATCTGCGTGGGTGTCTTTCTAAGGGCACCTAACCCGTATTTACACAAGAAAATCCAAGGTTCGAAGAAAACCACGGAAAATTCCGAACGGTTATGCCGACAGACGCGATTGGGTTCGAACCCAGCACTACCGTCTACCAGTTGAGGCGTCACAATCTATCATCCACTGGTGGGGCCATAGATATTTTAGATAAAACTGAATGTCTACTTATTTTATTTCAATTTTATAAATATTAATATTGAAAAATAAATTCAACATTTTTAATATATAATTTAAAAAAGATAATAAATCATGTTTACATAAATATATTTTTATATATACGTAAAAAGAGTATCAGTTAAGCGGTTAAAATGACATATTCCGAAGAAAATTTTGAAACACTAAAGAGCATCCTTTAAATTAATTTAAATTTTTCTAGAATTGTTAAAAATATTTCTAGGATTCTTTAACAAACGTTTGCTTGTCATAAATATTTATTCATAGATTGACACATCTTTGGAGATGTTTTAGAGTAATTTTAAACTAGTTTTTGTAGTTCCTCTGTGATATTTTCTGAAGAGGCTACAATAGACATAGATTGTTACACTAGACCCAGTTCAATCTTAAATGTTATTTTAAATCTCGTTCCAATCAACAAACCGTATTTCTGCAGTTGAGTGAAGAGTCGATTCAACATTTCGACTCAGATTCGGCTCGGGAAAATGAGCCGGAAAGATCATCAGCTTGAGAACAAGAAAACAGGCAGTATTTCTGCAGTCTGATGCCGCCAGCGCCATCTTTTGGCCGAAATTAGAACTATTTGAAGGAAGTGCGTATTAAAAATTTATTGATATTCTAATAACAATACCGCAAACCGCGCATTTTTATCTCAAACCGTTTTTTTGTTATTTAATTTTAAAATGGGTCAGTCATTTACTGGACACCCGGTATATATATATATATATATATATATATATTTAAACATGGAGCTTTAAATCTATAGGAGCATTATGTTTCTACTGCGTTACGCATTTGACTATATGTATTTCTACTTATAATAAAACATGATTTTCTAGCATGTTTTTAGCCATTTTAATTATGGCGCCCTTCATTGCTTGCCAAAAGTTGAAATGCGCCCCTCCTTAGTAAAAGTTTGGACAGGCCTGGTATATACCATCCACTTACACAAAAAATTTGTTTCAATTCGATGCATAACTTCATATACTTTTGGTCGGTACAATATTGAAAATGGCACAAAAATCGCGATTGCAGCGCCCCCTTCCGGCGGATTTTAGAAGATAGAAGAAGAAGATAGAAGAAAGTAAAAATGGTTTGAGATAAAAATACGCGGTTTGTTGCATTGTTATTAAAAAATCAATCATTTATTAACAATGTACTTCCTTCAAATTGTCCGAATTTCGATCAAAAGAGGGCGCTCTAGTTTTCATAGGCATGATCTTTTTGGCTCATTTTGCAGAGTCGAATCTCACTGGACATGTTGATTTGACTCTCTTTCCACCTGCAGAAATTAGGTATGTTGGTTGGAAAGAGATTTAAAATAATATTTATGATTCAACAATGTCTATTATACTTAACCTCCTCAGTCCTGACACAAATATCACATGGTACTTTAAAAAAAAGTAGTTTAAAATTACTATAAAACAATTCCAAAGGTGTATCAGTCTATAAATGGATGCCTGTGATATGCAATCATTTATTTTTAAAGTCTGGCAGTAATTTGAACAATTTTTGAAACATTTAAATTAATCTAAATTATGTTCTTTAATGTCTCCTCCAGGTGACATCAGGACTGAGAAGGTAATAAAAACCAGCAAAATATACTTTTAAATAAGCAACAGGCATTTCACACACTTACCAAAATAAATTCTATTCAGAATATGCTTTTTTAACCGCTTTTTTTAAGCTAAAATAATCGTAATATTTAATTTGAACATTTTTTCCATGAAAAATTGTATTTCACTCAATTTTGTATTTAACTGTAATTGCCAGTGAATTTATTTTGTTGCCTAGGTATTTTAGATAAAACTGAATGATTACTTATTTTAGTTTAATTTTATAAATATAAATATTACCAAATAAACTGAACATTGGGGTTTTTCTGTACATAATTTTAAAAAAGTTTATAAAATCATTTTTTATATAATGTTCCTTATTTCAAATCAGATACAGGAAATATTTTCAGAATTCTTCTTTCCCGTTCTTAAAGTTAGGAAGTTTAGAAAGGGAGGGAGGGGGGGGGGTACGAAAATTGTATTTTATAATCTGTAGTGCTTTTTGTAATAAAATGTTGAAAAGGGGTGATTCGCAGGATATAAAAACAGATACGTTGCTGTTTTTTTCTTTTTAAGCATCCTTCCTTTCAGCATAGATGCGTTTGCAGTCGAAGGGGAGGGGGGGGGGAAGTGTGGGTAAAAGACATCTTAAAATCTCTCGTGGCTTTCGTAATAAAATTTTCAGACATTTTGAGCAGAACTTCCCGAAGCAATCGTGATTGAAAAATTGAGGAAGTATTCATACAACAAATTGCTTATTTTCTGACTCATTTTTAAATCCATTTTTGCTCTCAAACGCATCCAATTGACAGGTTCTCGTATTTAGGAACTGCATAATGTGCCGTATTGGTCTGTTTTTCGGTAAAGGTAGCATATATTTCAAAAAATGCTGTCAAATTGGACATTTTGAACAAAATTTCCCGAAGCTATTGTGATTGAAGAATTGAGGGTGTATTCAAATAACAGATTGCTTATTTTGTGATTCATTTTTAAATTTATAGTCCGGGTGCTACGCATCAGAAAACTGCAAATCGTGATAAGAATATACCGCTTGGTGAGTATGTACTTTATGATAATACAATGCATATTGGAGGGGGAGGCATCTCGCAAAGTCGTCGGAATTCAAGATGGCGGCTGTTATTCAAAATGGCGTCATTTTCTGCATATATTTAATATAAATGTGCATTTCATGTCGATTTCGATGTTTTTAAAGTCAAGTTTTCGTTTTTAACACTATTGAACATTATTTAAAAGAGTGTATGAATTCGGTATATCTGTCTGTTTGTCTGTCTGTCCGCCTGTCCTTCCATGCTCTAGCTCGCTTAAATGTACTCAGATTACCATGTATATTTTATATTTTTTATGAAGTTTATAATAACATGTTCCGAGTAAAAAGTAAAGTGTATAGCTTTTATAGTCCATTTACAGGGCACTCAAAGTATTTATGAATTTTCTGACCTTGCTCTTTTTTGCTTAAATTTACTCAGATATCCGTGTAGTTTATGTATGTGTTATCTCTATGTGTAATTTAAAGACATGGTGTACTGCAAAATGTTCTACATCGAAAATTAAGTGTCTATAAAGTGTTTATAGTTCGTTTACAGCCGCACTCAAAATAATCCCCTTGCATTATGGTCTATTTGCAAAAATCCTTTTTAGTGTGTTTTAATGATGTTAAATTATTTGAAACATATTGAAATTAACATACATCAATGAAGTGTAGTACAAGATACTTACTGTACAATATGGTGAGTATAGAATTTATAGTTCAGTGTATACATCAGTTAACATCAAGATCTAAAAGAGAATACGTTTACAATTCTGTCTATAAACAGAATGTTGTCTATGTGCTTTTAAATTATAGTATGCTTTTTTAAACTTTACCAGGTAGGAACGAATTGCAAAATGTTATATGATTATTTTCTTTGGTTGGAATGCAGCTTATAAGATGTGATGCTTTAATGTATGATGGGCCATTTCTTACTAACATTTTAAAGCCTCAACAGACTTTAAAGACATTTAATGATTACTACATTAAAACGTTTTATCCTTACTTACGTAAAGACATTGAAAGTTTTAAATGTCAAAGAATAGATTTGATTTGGGTTAGATATATTATACTAAGCTTTAAAGGAGAAACTAGACAGAAGAGCGGTTCAAGGGGCGAGATGACAAGTGCAACCACATGTTAGATTATCTATAAATTGGCACGATTTCTTAAAAAATTCAAATAACAAAGAAGAGCTTTTTAATCTTCTTGGAGCACTAGCACCATACAAAAACACATAAGTTATAACCACTCCATGAGAAGAAGTTAAAGGCAGTCTTACTGCCGTAAGTTCCTTAATTGCAACGACTTGCCCTGGTCACGAAAAAACAAGATTAAAGAATAATACTACATCTCAAAGACATGGTTGAAAAAGGACTGAAAAATAATATTGTACGCTCTGTAGACACTGATGTATTAGATTTGGTGATTCCATATTTTTTTATCCTTTCAAATAGATACTTAGAAACTGTTCGGATTGCATTTGGAACAGGGAAGAAATAAAAAAATATATGGAATTAATACAAAACTTAAAAAAAAATCAAATAAAAAAATTGTCCCAATATCCGAACTGAAAGTTTCATTGTTTACATCCATAAAATATGTGCGGATTTTAGAGAGTTGTGGATTTCTGGTTTGCGGATTTGAGGGAGTATACTGTATTAAGAAATTTTTATTTTCTTCCTGTTTAAATATTTCTTTCTATATTTATTAGCCTTCCTTTTCAGCAAATGGTTTCCATTTTTACATATATACATATAAGGAGAATAAAAACATTACCAAAGAGCAAACTTTGTTTACATGAGCAACATTCTGACACTAACAATGTAAGAAGCTGTCTTAATGATTTTCTGACAGATTTAATGGATATTTTAGGGATAATAAATGTAATACCTAAATTTATATGTAAAATTAAACTTTATAAAGGATACAATAAAAGCACTGGTTACAGTTATGCACATAGGAGACTTCAGCATGGACAGAAAAACCATGCTAATGACACTGATATTTGTCCATGCTAATGACAAATTTTAATTTAAATAAGATTATGAGCCATAATATAATCACAAGGCAATAGTCCTTTCTGGGGCTTTTTAAAACACAAAAGTTCTATGCAAATAAGTAAAATAAAAATTTTAACTATAAAATAAAAATGAAAATTATTATCCATTCTAATGACATATAATTGATGTACGCCCCTAATATTCAACTTCTATTCTTAAAATACAATACATGCTTCTATTTTCAGGCTGGGATAAAATGGCTACTTGTTGCCTTGGAGAAACTTTATATTTTCAAACTATTGTCATATGTGAAAATGAAATTTTGATTAATAACCAGCTGTTTTAGTATGACCTTGTTTTTAAAATCGAATATGGAGGACAAACTTTAATTCTTTTTTTTATATACTATAATTTTATTTTCAAAAAGAAATTTATTGGATAAATCCTCTCCTTGATTAATTTAAAGAAAGAATAACATTTGTTTTATTTTATAAACATGATATTAACTCTTGAAAAATGCTAGTATACACAAGGCACAGCTGCTGTGGACATCCATGCTAATGACATTTTGAACATTTATTCTGTTATTTTAATGTATTTTTAACTAAAAAGTGAGTAATTCTTGAGTGCAAATAATGAATAATACTAAGAAAAACATATCTAAATATAAAAACATGACAGAAAACCGCTCATTTTTTTGTATGCCGAAAGACATAAATTGTCCCCTATTTTGAGAATCACCCATATGCAATGAAAAATGAAAATATCTACTCTGTGGAATTGTATTAAACTGGTGTAACGAGATCTGTATTAACATTCAATCCATTGGCCAACTTATATGCAGTGCAATACAATAATAACTTCTCTGTGGAATTGTATTAAATTCAATGCATTAGCTTTGGAATGGTGCACTGTGTGTGTTTACGGTTGATAATTAATCATTGTTTCCCTTTTTTGGTGTGTTCCTGATTATATAAATACGTCGTCGTCTGGTTCGTCTGCATATTACAATTCAAAAATTACTCAATTGAATGGTTGGAATTTTAAGAAGCATAATTTTGTCGAGACCTTTCAAATTTTATGAAAATCGTAGGTCTACAGCTCATATTCAAAATATTAGAATAATTACCTTTTTTTAGAAATTGAAAATATCGTTTGGTAATTTAATGTCTTTTAATGAAAATATGCAAACGATATTTTTATTAAGAACTTATTGTTGATTAAACTTACTTGTTATCTTAAATTCAATACCATTTTTGAAAAGATTAATTGCAAAAAAAATTATTTTGAAAAGTCAAAATATTAGAATATTTATTCAAGTGGTTCAAAATATTAGAATATTTCACATTAATTCTCCTTTAATTATTACCAATTCTTAACTGGTGGCATCATTGATTAAATTCAGACTATTTTATTTTATTTTCAAAAGCAAATAAAATGATTATCATTTTATTTGCTTTTGAAAATGTTGCCGTAAGAGCAATGAAACATGTCAAGCTATAATCTTTTTATGTTATTTTAATTTATCACTTAAAGCATTTGAATTAAATTTATATTTTAAAGTGATGTTTATATTATGCATAAAGAATTAGTCTCAGTTCTCATGAAATGTATATGATTTATCATTTCATTTGAATTGCCAAGCTATAGTATCATAAATCGTAAATAATATATTGTACTACATTTGTCTGAAATTTTATTCCATTACTCATAATATGATGTTAGATTTTTTGCCACACACATTTACAGAAAATCTCTAAATTGAACTTCATTTTTGTTCCGAGCAGCCGAAATTTAAGCAACTTGAAAACAAAATTTGCAAAACACATTTTATTGTGAAAACTAATGAACAGAATATTTAAAACACATTTTATTGACGAAACTGGTAAAATATTCTGAATCAGCTATTTATCTGTGTAAAAAGTTTGTCAT
Source organism: Maratus speculifer (assembly GCA_964019185.1). Lineage (NCBI taxonomy): Eukaryota > Metazoa > Arthropoda > Arachnida > Araneae > Salticidae > Maratus > Maratus speculifer. The sequence continues at coordinate 61,100 of CAXHSM010001237.1, read as the reverse complement.
GACTGACTCATAATCAACGTACAGCTCAAACAACTGGACCTAGAAAGAGGGAAATTGGGGATAGTCGCAAACTAAGAAAGGATTATTGAAAATCCCCTCCCTAAGGAGGATTAAAGAGGTAAAAGGACGAGAATTTTAGAACATTTGGCCATATCTCAGCAGTTACTTTTAGGTAGGAGCGTGGAATTTTAGAAAAATAAATCTACTAAAACAATAATTAAATACGTATCCCGACGATTTGAGAAATTCTCCTCTGAGGGCTTTAAATAGGGTTTCAAAAATTTTAGAACCTTTGTCCATATCCCAGCAGCAGTTTTACAGACCAGGAATTGGCAGCACAGACAATCACCTCATCAAGTTCGTGGATGAAATTCTAGGATAAGTTAAATCTTGAATCAGAAAACATAATCAGTCTGTCAAGCAATATCTTGGTGGAAAACACATGACTCGTAGGTTACGATTAGGTTACGTTAATATTTGACTCGTTGGTTTATTTTTGTGTATTCCTGCATCCAAACGCATGAAAATATGGAGGACTGGAGGGAGAAAATCATATTGGTAAACCTACGAGTCAATCGCTAAAATCGAGATTTCAAATGTTTTCCACCAAGATAGGATTTGGCAGATTGATTGTGTGAATCGAGATTTAACTAATCCTAGAATTAAATCCGTGGACTCGATGAGGTGATTGTCTGTGCTGCCGCCTCCCGATCTATTAGGCAGGAGCGTAAAATTCAAGATATTATTTTTCTCATTAAAAATAATTAAACATATAATCCTGCGATTTCAGAAATCTTCTGTCCTAACTAATAAAATTAAATTGAGGATTGAACTTTTTGGTAATGTCACCATATCGCAGCAGAGATTGTAGATAGAAGCATCAGTTTCAGGATAACTAATCGATTTTTAGAATTCCCATTTAAGGGTTTTGATTTGGTGGTCACAGTTTTAGACCCTTTCACCATACCCCAGCAGACTTTTTAGGTAGGAGCGAGAAATAAAAAGCGAATAAAAGCGAGATTAAAAAAAAAATAAACATATATTTCAGTGATTCTAGAATCAGCTGTTTGGTATTAAAATGATGCTCGAAAATTTTAAGCCATTTCAACATATCTCAGCAGCAGTTTTAGATAGAAGTGGGAAATTCAAGATAACAAACCTACTAAAAAATAATTAAACACAGGTATTGCAGTGATTTTAGAGCTTTTTGACTGTTTTTGCTGTGTCGCCTTCATCGATTTTGAGCTGGATAGTGTAGGATTATACGAATAAGACAGCGATTATGGATATTTGATTAGAAATTAAGAATTTTTTTTAAATTTTAATGTAATATCTTTACTAGATATATTTCGTTTGATTCAAAATTCTTTTAGAGAAACTGACCAGTGTAGCTTAAGAAGTTCGCTAGTACATCTAGTAAATTTGCAGGTATTTCCACTCTTTTAGTAAATCAGTATAAAAAATATTATGAATTTGCGTAAGGTTGAAATAAGAAAATCAAATGTTGAATTAAAAGTTTTCACGTGATCAAAACGTTCTATTATCGACACAAGGTAGAACTCATCGAATATCGTTCGACGATGGAAAATGTTTAAGAAGGAACTTTTCCATGATTTATAATAAACCTATAAAAATTATTTGCAATAAAAATGCACCTTATATTGGTAATTTTAACTTTTAAACAAATATTTAATCTAATGTCAATAAAATATTATACAGAAAGCGAATCTTGTCGAATGACCAGAGAAAAAAAAAATCAAAGGGGCGCTAAAGAAACGCGAATTTTATCAAAGTACACCAGACAATAAGCGTGACTTTCGTCAAAATGCCATGAAAAAATGCGAATTTCATCGAAGGGTCGCGGAAAAAACGCGTTTTTTGACGAAATTCATGTTTTTGTGATCCTTGAACGAAATTCGCATCTTTCACGATCCTCTGACAAAATTCCCCTTTTTCTCGCGATCCTATGACGAAATTGCAGATTTTTTTTTTCAACAATTTTACTTTCTTTTTCGATCATTTGTCAAATTTGCGATACATTTTATGTCAGAATTTTCGCAATTATGACCGACTTTTTTAGTTTTTGGAAATGACAGCCATATTTTCTCTTAATTTTGTGGAAAATCTGACAGAATCACAGATGTAATTCTAAGGAAAAAAAAATGAAATTCACTGCAAATTTTTTGAAAGGTTATAAGGAGATGGGGCGATTCCACTCTTGGCACGAACTATGTTTTTTTTCGCACCCCTTTTTCGAAATTTGTGGGGGGTTTTATGATTTTTTGACAAAATTTACGTTTTTTTCGCGAAATTTGCCTTTTTTCAAGATCTTTTTAACAAAATTTGTCGTTATCTTCGCGATTTTTCAACAAAAATTGTCGTTTTCGCGATTTTTTTTTTATAAAATTTACCGTTTTTTTCGCGATTTTTTTTAACGAATTTGTTATTTTTTTGCAATTTTTTAACAAAATTTACTTTTTATTGCAATCTTATCATGTAATTTTTTGGATTTTATCATGATTCTTTGATGTAATTTCCATTTTACCAAGATTTCTTGAATCGCAATTCTTTCGTGACCGATTGAAGATTTTTGAACAACTGATTGAGAATTTTCAAGGTTTTCCCCTGCAATCAAATAGCGATTATTTTCCTTGATAAATGAGCATATTTTGCGATTTTTTTCCTTTTCTACTAGAAAAAGTAATGAATCGAACGACTGCATCAAAGAAACCAGCAAGCTTCTAGACTCAACTTTATGAAAGTGCCCTTAAAAATCAAAAAGTGCCCATTCCACAACAGTAGCGCCTTGCCCTTTTTTAAACCTGGGGTAAAATCTAGCTCAATGACACCACATTATACCCAAAGAAGTGTAGGAGGTTACTGGGATCACGCCCGTCTCCCAAAATAGTTGAAAATGAAATGTTTTTTTCTCTTTTCTTTTCTTTTTTTTCTTTTGTTGTTGTAAGATAAATTTATAATTTTGTTTTCTATAATCCTTACTTTTGTAGATAAATCTATTTTGTATTCTCCTGATATCTCTGTATTTTTTCGAGGTATTTTGTTGAAATTCGCATTTTCCCCTCGCGGCTCTACAAATTCCGATTTTCTGCAGGCTTTTGAAAAAATTTGCGTTTTTTTTTTTTTTTTTTTTTTTTTTTTTTTTTTTTTTTTTTTTTCAGGGCTCTTTTACAGAATACGTGGTCATTTAACGATTGTTTGTTGAAATTCATCATTTTTCCGCAGCACTTTGATGAAATTAGCTTTTGTCTGTGGTCCTTTGACGAATTCATATTTTTTCTTAGTCCCTTTGACGAAATTCGCGTTTCTTTTGCACGATACTTCGTCCTTGTCGAAATTTGCAGTTTTGTCCTCGGCTTTATGACGAAATTTGCTTTTTTCACAACCCTTTGTCAAAAATCACGTTTTTGCTGTGACACTTTGATGAAAATCGTGTTTTTTACGGTCCACTGACGGAATTGGCATTTTTTAAAATTCTTCGACGAAATTCACGTTTTTTTCCGGGCCCTTTGACAGGATATTCTTTGTGATCCTTTGACGAAATTTGCGGGTTTTTTTGCGATCCTTTGTCTAAATTTGCATTTTTCCTCGACTTTTTGATGAAATTATCTTTTTTTCGCGATTTTTTTCTCGCAATTCAAGTTTTTTGCAGTTTTTAGATGAAATTCGAATTTTGAGTTTATAAATTTGTGTTCTCTCCACGATTAGTTGACGAAATTTGACTTTTTCTCGCGATCTTTTGTCAAAGTTTGCGATTTTTTGACGAAATTAGCTTTTTTTCTGTTATTTATTGACGAAATTCGTAATTTTTTTTTTTTTTTTTTTTTTTTTTTGTCTTTTAACAAATTTGCTTTTTTCTGGGCCTTTTGACGTAATGCGTGTCTTTTTTTTTTTAAATCTTTTGTCGAAATTCATGTTTTTCCGCGATCGTTTGACAAAATTCGCAGGTTTTTGCGCGGGGGTGGGGGGGAGTATGATTTTTCGTCGAAATTTGCAAATTTTTTAGGGTCTCATGACGAAATTCGTATTTTTCGCGACCCTTTGAAGAAATTTGTATTTTTCCTCTACCTTTTGTCGAAATATGCATTCTCCCCTCGTTTATTGTATGAAAATATCTTTTTTTTTTCACAATCCTTTGTCAAAATTCTTTTTTTTTCAACAGTTATTAGTAGAAATTCGCATTTTCCCCGCGATCACTTGAAAAAACTTGCATTTTTTCTGCGATTAGTTGACGAAATTTGACTTTTTGCCTCGATCCTTTGACAAAATTCTTGTTTTTTTTTACGGCCCTTTGACAAAATTTGGATTTTATCTGCGGTCTCTTTGCAAAATTCGGCTACTTGCGCATTCCCTTAATAAAACTAGAAATTTTTTCTGCGAACAATTGACAAAAATGATATTCTTCGGCGACCATTTGTCAAAAATTACGATAAATTTTTTAAGTCCAAACTTCAAACTGATGACGATTGCTTTAAATTTTCTGAAAATTCTCGACAGTTTTAGCCTTTTTCATTGTGGCTATGCCCTTTTTGTTTGAAATTATATATATTTACAACACAATTCAACGTGCTTCATAAAAAAAAAAAAAAAAAAAAAAAAAAAAAAAATGAAAATTTAATGTAGTCACTTTCCCTTCCGAAACAAAATCCTGGGTGTGCCACTGTTTGCTTCATAAACGATTGCCATTGCACACTCTGTCTATTCTTGGTGGTCCCGTGCATCCCACATTCAAGTTTCAGTCAGAAAATTGACCATTAAACTGAAAAAAATTTCAAAATTGTTGGTAAAAAAATTTACAGTTTTTGACTCGAAAATTTTAATTTATTTAACATGATCTGATCGGCATATCCTCTATCAAGAGCACTAAGAAAGATTTCTATTCGGTAATTCCAAGTTCTTTAGAGCAGAACAGAGTTGAATTCGGACGCTTTTCTCCGGCAGGGACTTCTGTGGCTCCATGGGGGGGGGGGGGGGGGCATAATAGAGTTCCGGGGGAAATTGCCCTTTTTGACCATTGAAATCCAAAAATATCAAAATTTCTGAGGGGTACATTTCATTTCTCACGGACTACCCCCTGAATTCAACACTGAGTAGAAAGTAGGCCCTCTAGTCCGTATGCGTAATGTAAACGTAAATTTAAATCTTAAACAAATGTAAAAAATCATCAATATATTTTGCGGCCCCCAAATTTTGGCGGACCTGGGCAAATGTCCCCACCCCCACCCCTTAAGCACGGCCCTGAATTTAAGAATACTGAAAGGAAATAAATTATTGTTATAGTTAGCATTTTCAATGGAATTTCCGGAAGCGATAGCATGGGAAGGGGGAAAAACCTGCAACCATTTGAGAAACTATTGTATCTGAACAAATTTATGCAAGTATTTTATTCATCAAAAAGGAAAAATGCTATTCGATTCCAAATGCCTTCAATAGTCAGGCTTATCACTTTTATATTTTTACAATTAAAAATTAATCTGAAAATGTGTCAAACTTTCGCGTTATTGAGAAATTAATTTAAAAACCATCAAACTTTCGCGTTATTGAGAAATTAATTTAAAAACCACCAAGAAGTAGGGTAATATCCCCAGTAATTGGCACTTTAAGAATTTGCCTTTAAACTTACTTCAATTTTCATTACAAAGAAATAAGATATTTATTTCAGGCTTCGGAGTGAGTCGCTAAACTCGCTTTTCTCGCTATTTTTTTTTTATTTGTCTCTTTTAGTCTATATTTTTCAAATTTAATCTCTTTTTTCGCTTTTTCTTAAAATATTTTCTTTACTCATCGATCGGTCGCAGGAAAAAGATCGTAACTTTCGTTATTTGATCGCGGGAAAAATATCGCGAAATTCAACAATTTGTCGTGAGGAAAAATCAGAAAACTTGTCAATCCGTCGTAGAAAAATATCGAAATTTAACTGTTCGTGGATAAAAATTTCAAATTTTTTCAGTTGGAAACCGCCAAAAAAAGTATGGATTATGTCAATCTGCCATAGGATGAAACAACGAAATCCCGCGGAAACGATCGTTAAACTTAGTCACGGAAAAAATACCGCGAAATTTGTATTTCATTTACAGGGGGCAAAATTCTAAAGTTCGTCTCTCTATCGTGGAAAAAAAGTTTACGAAATTAGCATATTGTTTGCAGGCAAGAATTGCAAAATTTTCTGTCGGACATTGAAAAGAAAGTGATTTTGATCAATTTGTGGCAAGATAAAAACGTGTAATTCGATAATCATTCGCGGGGGTAAAAATCATACACTTCGTCATTCAATCGCGGAAAAAAAAAGTCACGATTTTGTCATTTTCGCGAGAAAAAAAACACGTATAATCCGTCAATCGGTGACAAAAACATATCGCAAAATTTGTTAGTTGATCTCGTGAAAAACAATTGAGAAATTCATCTGTGGATTGCGGGAAAAAAATCCTTTTCATTCTCTCGTTGCAGGGGCATCACTTTTTCGACAAACGGCAGATTTCCGTGTTTTTTAAGTTTTAAAATTCCGCGATTTTAATCAATTGATCACAGGAGAAAAGACGATTTTCATTAAACAATCGCAGATCAAGCCGCGATTCTCACCGTACTATACTGGGAAAAAAAAGACACAATTATTTCCAAACGCTTCCGAAATAAAATCGCGATTTTCGCCAAACGAAAAAAATAAAACTAAAAAAAGGGAAATTTTCGTCAAACGATCCCAAAATAAAACCGCGCTTTTCATCAAATGACTGTAAAATCAAAAAGCGATATTCTTCGGATGATCGCGAAATAAAACAATTTTCATCAAGCGATCCTGAAATAAAATCGCGATCTTTGTCAAGCGGTCGTGAAATCAAGCAGCGCCACCTTCATCAAATGATCGCGAAATAAAACCTCGATTTTTGACATATGATCGCGAAATAAAGTTCCGATTTTCCCCAAACGATCTCGAAATAAAAACCGCGAGTTCGTGAAACGATCTTAAAATAAAATCTTAAATTTTGTCATACTATCGCAAAAAAAGCTAAATTTTTCTACTAGCTAGTAGAAAAAAAAACAGTAAAGTTTATCAATCGATTGCAGAAAAAATTATGAATTTCATCAATCGGTGTCTAAAAAAAATCATTTTATTAATCATTCGCGAAATGTAAATCTTCAATTTGTCTCAGAAAAAAGCATGAAACTTCATCCATCAGCTTTGTGAAAAAAAATACCACAAATTTCTTAATTGCTAGTTTCGTGGGACGATTACAAAATAAATTCTCAAATTATGTGAAAATTTTTGGAAAAAATTTACGAATATCGGAAAACGATCACAGAAAAAAAATGCGAATTTTGAATAGCGATCGCGGAAAAATCGCAAATTTTGTGAAACGATCGCAGAGAAAAATATCATAAATTTTGGGCAAACGATCGTGGAAGAAAAATTGGATTTCCGCCTAACGATCACAAAAAATCCGAAAGTTTTAACAAACGTTCCTGAGACAAAATCACAATTTTTGTCGATCGCAAAAAAAACAACTTTGCGATGTGTTGCTACTAGCTCGTAGAATAAAACAGTAAAGTTCATCAATCGATTGAATAAAAATTTATGAATTTCGTCAATCGATGACTAAAAAAATTTCTCATTTTATTAATCATTCACGAAAAGTAAATCGTGATGTTTGCCAATTGGTAGCAGAAAAAAGTATGAAATTTCGTCAATCAGTAGTGTGAAAAAGCATCGAAAATTTCGTCGTACAAGGACAGTAATTAATCACGAGTTTCGGGAGACGATTGCGGAATAAATTCTCGAGGTATGTCAAACAATTCCGGAAAAAATCGAGAAGGTTGACAAACGATCTCGGATAAAAATTGCGTATTTCCGGCAAACAATCTCGGAAAAATTGCGTATTTCGGCAAACGATCTCTGAAAAAATGCGTATCTCGTTAAACGATCCCAGAAAAAAAGAAGCAAATGTTGGCTAACGATCGCGAAAAAATTGCAAATTTTTACAAACGATGGTAGAGAAAAAAATCACGAATTTCGGCAAACGATCGCTTCTCAAGATTTGCGATATTTTCCCGCGATCATTAGTAAAATTTCTCGATTTTCTTTCGCGATCGTTTACTGAAATACGGTAAACGATAATTAATTGAAGTCATTGTTTTCAGAAAATTCGCAATTTTTATGCATTTATCTGTCAAAATTCGGGTTATTTTCCGCGATTATTTGCCGAAATTCGCGATTTTTCGGCGATTGTTTGCCGAAATTCGAAATTCCTTCGCTTTTATTTGTGAAAATTCGTTTTTTTTTCGCAATCGTAGGAAAAAGTTGCAAATTTTGACTAACAGCAGAGGAAAAAAATCACGAATTTCGGTAAGTGATCGTTAGTCAAAATTAGCGATTTTTTCTGCGGAAAAAAGGAATTTCTGCAAATAAACGCAAAAGACGTTTGAATTTCATCAAGTGATCGCCGAAAAATCACGAATTTCGACAAATGATTGCGAAAAAATAACGAATTTTGTCAAATACACACAGAAAAAAATGTTAATTTCTGCAAACAATGGCCCAACAAAATTGTGAATTTCGACAAACGATCGCCGATAAAAATCCAAGGATGCCACTTTTCCCGCCAAATGGCGGACTTCAGCGTTGTTTAAGTTTTAAGAATCCGCGATTTTCGTTAAACGATCGCAAATAATGATTTTCACCGAACGATCGCGAAATAACAAAGCGATTTTCGTCAAACGATCACAAAATACAACAGCGATTCTCATCAAACGATCGCGAAATAGAACAGCAATTTTCGTCAAACGATCGCGAAATATAACAGCGATTTTGTATCAAATGATCGCGAAATGTAAACGCGATTTTCCTCAAAAGATCCCGAAATATAACGGTGATTTTAATCAAAAAATCGCAAAATAAACATCGATTTTCGTTAAACGATCACGAAATATAACAGCGATTTTCATTTAACGATCGCGAAATATGACAGCGATTTTCGTTAAAAATCGCAAAATATAACGGTGATTTTTGTCAAAAGATTGCATAAAACGGCAATTTTCATCAAACGATAACGATATAAAACAGCAATTTTCGTAAAACGATCGGGAAACAAAACGGCGATTCTCGCCATATTATCGTGAAATATAACAGCGATTTTCGTCAAACGATCGTGAAATATAACAGCAATTTTCATTAAATGATCACGAGTTACAAAAGCGATTTTCGTTAAAAGATCGCGAAAATGACGGTGATTTTCGTCAAAAGATTGCAAAATAAGCATCGACTTTCGTTAAATGATCACGTAATATAACAGCGATTTTCATCAAACGGTCGCGAAACAAAACGGTGATTTTCGTCAAACGATCGCGATGTAAAACGGCGATTTTCATCAAACAATCGCGATGTAAAACAACGATTTTTGTCAAACAAACGCGATTTAAAACGGCGATTTTCGTCAAACGATCGCGATGTAAAACGACAATCGCGATGTAAAACGGCAACTTTCGTCAAACAATCGCGATGTAAGACGTCGATATTCGTCAAACGATCGAAAAAAATGCAAATTTTCGTTATTCACGCCTGGAATAATCATCGAATCTATTTATGTATTATTACTTAAATTGATTTAAAGTGATGTGATACTTAAAATTCCTCACTGAACCTGTTGCTAGGTTACATTAATTGATGTAAAAGACTGTGGACTATAGAAAAATAATTTTTATTTACTCTTATTAAAGATTTACACCCCCCCCCCTTAAAAAAAGGTTCTTAAAAGAATAAATAAAATAGTTTTAATTCTTTATTTAGTTTATTGTAAACAATATAGTTTACAAAATTCATGCACAAATGTTGTGAAAAATGTTGCAAATTTTACTTTATAAGTAATTTTTTTTTTTTTTGAGTGACACCCTTGAAAATCACAAATTTTACTAAAAAAAAGTTGCAAATCTTGGCAAACAATTACGGAAAAATCATGTGTTTCAGTAAGCAATGGAGGCGGGGGGATATGACAATTTTCATATTAAATTGCATCAGTCGGTAGTGGGGTAAAAATTGGTAATTTCATGAAATGGTCATGGAAGAAAAAGCAGTAAGCTGATTAAATGTGTCCTGAAATATTGAAAAAAGTTTGTGTTGAAGTATTACTTGGCACCAGTACAATCCCTGATTTGACTTTTACACCAAGACCATTTGATGAATTTCGCGATTTCTTCCTGAGATAATTTGACAAACTTCTCTATTTTATATTGCAGCCGATTGTCGCACAACATTTTAATGCAACCCATTTGCTGAATTTTATGATTTTAACACAAAACCCATTTGACTAATATTGTATTTTTTTTCTTTCTTTGAGGTCATTTGATGAATTTCGAGATTTTTTTCCCGAAATCACGAGACAAATTTTGTGACTTATTTTCTGAGACAATTTGATGAATTTCACTATATTTCCTGGAAGAACATTTGACGAGTTTTGGTTTTGTCCTCGTGATCATTTGGTGAATTCTGTGATTTTTTTTTCCACGATGAATTGTCGCTATTTATTTTTCTGCAACCATTAACAAAATTCCCAATTCTTTCAAAATCGACCGAAATGCATTAAAAATGCATTCTGCGGATAGTGTTAAATCTTAGTGCTTATCTGTGTATCTAAAACATTTAAGTGCAGAGAAAAAACTGTTTTTTATTTGGTCTCTTTTTAGTTTCTTTTTTTATATTTTAGTCTCTTTTAGTCTCTTTTTCTTGCGATTTAGTCTCTTTTCTCTCTTTTTTAAGAGTGACTCAGCGGTCCTAGGCCTGTTATTTGGATATATTTTTAAATCAAAGAAGGCATATCTGTGCATCTATTTTGCCCACTAAAAGCAAAAAAATTTGAAAAAGTATTTTTATAAAAATATATTTATGAAAAGTTGCTGAAATCACCAGTAATTGGCACCTAGAACACCAACATTATGACACCTTGAGATCCAGTCATTGGCACAAGTTTATATTTTAAAAAAACTTTACATTTTACATTGGGTTTAATCGCCTTAAATGAATTAACTGTAGATGAAGATGCCATATTTCAGGTTTTTGAGAGTAAGAAATCAACATATTAGTCTAAAATGTGAACACTTTAAAACAATATAATATACTTACATTAATCCCCAATAATTGTCATGCTGTCCCCAGTAATTGTCATATGGAGCTTTAATGGATTCCAATTACTGATAATATTTCATATTTTCAAATAAAAACAAATGATAAACAAAATTAGTGAATAACTATAAAAGTACTTCCAAAATAAGTGGTTTAATCTCAAATTCCTTGTAATTGGAGTAGGTGCCAATTACTTGGAACTAGCAAAATTGAAGCACCATTAATTGGCATCTCTCATTAATTCAGAAATCCAAATATTTGTGTCGAAAATACTTTTATACACAATTAAAGTATTCCTTTTTAACTAAACAAAACTGTTGTCAATTAAAATTTAAAATATATTATAAATCATATAATAATGAATTGAAAAGCATGCCTCCCTTAAACCAAAGAATAAGTATTTGCAACAAAAATGGCTAATTTCATACAAGCCATAATTGTTTCTCTTTCCTAGGCACTATTGTCATCTAGTAGCATAAATCAAAGTTATAATCTTTAACGTAAATGAGCATTATAACTGGTACATGGTCTTGCATTTTTAAAAGACTGGATATAAGTTTTATTTTAGGACATGTTTATGTAGGATGTGCCAATCACTGGTGCATGCCAATTACTGGGGTGTTACCCTATATATCCAAAGATTAATCTAACATAAGTTCTTTATCGCTGTTAATAATTTTATAAATCATGTCTGCCCTACAGATCTTGAGAACAATTAAGTCTTGTTCCGGTCCGGCAAGTCTATATGTAGAAAAATAATGCAAGCTTGATCTCGGCCCGGTATGAGTCAGCTAAAAAAATATTAAAACGGGTCGCACACAATTTAACTGTCCGATGCCGATCTCACACTGTACAAGTTACATTTTTATATTGATGCTGTCAAACTAGTATGGCTCGTGACGCACATTTATATTTATTCTCGTTAAAACCATTTGCGTTGAAAATAGATCATATTTTATCGTTTCTGCTTAAATCTTCAGAACGGGCCGGCAGGCCCGAAAATTTTTTTATCGGCCCGGCCGGTTGGGAAAACTATTCTGATTCTGCCGGCCCATTAGAAAATTTGAAACGATTCCGCCGGGCCAGGGAAGCAATTTGGAATCGAAATGTGTTTTCGTTTATTTTCATCAGTAAATTACTTATCCAGTTACACGCGTTTTTGATCACTTGATAAGGCGCTTTTCTCCCTTCGTTGACTGATTTTTCTGCTTCCGTCGAGAAATTCGGTTCAAAACGCTCACTTTGACATCATTTTTCGAAGGCGCTATTGTATTTCAAAAAGAACGGGAAAATGAGTGCGATTCGATAGTTTCTGAATAACAACATTTGCAATCTTCATGCATTTCCGAACAAAAATAAATTAAAACTTCTGTCATAAAATTGCCTTTTTTCATTTAAGAACAGCCTTAAGATGTAAATGCGTACTAAAAATGGTTTCTAAAAATTTTAGAACTCCAAATGAATGCTGAAATTAGCATTAAAGCATGAAAACGCTTTTTTAATTATCATTTATTTAGAATAAGTTTTAATTCTTCTTATTAGGTGCGTTCGTAATTATGTAAATACGTAGCACCTATAGTGGTCGTTCAGTCCGTCCGTCTGTCCGTCCGTCCGTCTGTCCGTCCATCCGTCTGTCCGTCCGTCCGTCTGTCCGTCCATCCGTCTGTCCGCATATAACAACGCAAAAACTATCCAACCGAATCGTTTGAAATTTAAAATGCATAATTATTACATAATTTTGTCGAGTCATTTCAAATTTTATGAAAATCGGATGGATAGATGAATTACAGGGGCAATCAAAAGTACAATTTTTCGGGCAATTTTTCGCTCAGCTGGAAATATTCAATTCGTATGATAACTTTACCAATCAGTTTGATTGTGTTAAAAATAATAGTACAATCAAAAGTATTCCATTACATTACGGTCAATAGGGAAAAAAGTTTCAAATGCATTTTAATTGTTTGAAATTTAAAATACAAAATTATTACATAATTTTGTCGAGTTATTTCAAATTTTTTGATAATCAGGTGCATAGATCAAAAGTATTATACAATCAAAAGTATTATTCAATTACATTACGGTCAATGGGGAAAAAGTTTCAAATGTATTTTATACGTTTGAAATTTAAAATACATAATTATTACATAATTATGTCGAGTTATTTCAAATTTTATCAAAATCGGATGAATAGTTCAGTTACAGGGACAATCAAAAGTATTCCGTTACATTACGGTTAATGGGGAAAAATGTTTCAAATGCATTTTAATGGTGTTACACTCATTCGAACGAAATAAAATTGATATGCATCTATAAAATACATATTATGATATACGTTTTGTATAATCTGTTTTGCAAAGAATATTTGTTATTGATTTACAAGGCCACACAAAAGTATTCCATTGCATAATGGTATAGGGAGAACAATGTTTGATGAGCGTTTCAATTGTAATTATTTTCAATTTTAGGAGATTGCTATATGAGAGTGATATTTTTAAAACTATGTTATCGTACGAACGCACCTCATTTGCTACGCTTCACGTGCAATTTCCAACTTGTTAGTTTAAATCTCATTTCTGCC
>CAXHSM010001237.1:0-47374 GCA_964019185.1 Maratus speculifer | reverse complement strand
TTTTACCCGACTACGGCAAAGCCAAAGGAGGGTTATGATTTTGACAGGCTATGTATGTATGTATGTATGTATGTATGTATGTATGTATGTATGTATGTTCATCTGTTCCCTCGTAACTTCTAAACCACTAATCAGAATTCGACAAATGACATATCATTAGAAGCGTCTTAATTGTCCGCTGGTTATAGGCTATATAGATTTTCACCAAATTCAATGTGGCGCCCTCTAGCGGACAAAATATACAGAGTAAAAAAATAAAGTTAAGCTAGATATGCCGTGTTTGGTATCATTTTAAAGCGCTTCACTTGTACATTTCGAATATATATATATTACTAGCATTTGCTTGTGACTTTACTTGCATTTATGGGCTAATTGCATATAATTCACATCTTTTCGTTCTTAATTTCTTTGGTACTTAGTAATCAGAATAAGACCACTGCAGTGCCATTAGAAGGGTCTTGATCTTGATATTCTGTTGGTTGTGAGCTATAAAGTTTGTCACCAAATTTACTATTATGCCCTCTAGCGGACAAAAAGTATAAAATAAAAATATATGTAATGTGTTTGGTATTACTTGAAAGAGCTTCACCAGTATTTATATGCTTATACATAATTACAAGACTGCTTTGAAGATGTTTAAAAAAAATGAGCGATAAGAGTAAAGCGCGGATCACGGGAACTGTAATGTAGAGCAGCGTGAACGTTACTTTACCTGTATTCATGGGGTACTTTTATACTTTTTCAGCGTAGTTTTTTGTCGTAGTTGGGTTTTAGTTTTTTTACTTTATCTTGTTGTCGGAATTGTGTATTATTCTGCGATACTGAGTCATATGCATACTTCTTTGTAGATGTTGTTTAAAGGCTTGATTGTAAATGTGGAATTTTTTAGTGGATGCGAATGACGTCATTTTACATATTTTAAAAGTTTGTGTTTTAAGTCTTAAAAATGAAATATTTATTTGTACTATCTATATTTATATATATTTTTCAATAAATCTATATAATTATTGGAAATTTTTTTGTAGAATATTTCTCATGCCCAGGGGCGTAAATCCCGGGGGGGTTTGGGGGGGTGCAGCACCCCCCCAGAAGAAATCAGTCGGAAAATTACCAGATCGCTCGGAAAAAGTATCTTTAGTCGGAAAAAAATAGTATTAATCTATAAAAACTTATAAACTGGAAAAACGGAAATATCATTCGGAAAATTTACCGTTTAATCGGAAAAGGCATACCGTTTAATCGGAAAGTCGGAAAAAATAGTATTATGTATTACCCTATAAAAACTTATAAATTAGAAAAATGGAAAAATCAGTCGGAAAAACTCTTGTTCGATTGGAAAAAATGGCATTAACTTATAAAAACTTATAAATTGGAAAAATTAAAATATCATTCGGAAAATTTTTCGTTTCCATTGGAAAAAAAGCAAGTTTAGTCGGAAAAAACAGTATTACGTATTAACCTATAAAAATTTATAAATTGGAAAAACGGAAAAGTCAGTCGGAAAAAATGGTGTTAACCTATAAAAACTTCTAAATTGGAAAAACGAAAATATCATTCGGAAAATTTCCCGTTCCATCGGAAAAGGCATGTTTAGTCGGAAAAAACAGTATTACGTATTAACCTCTAAAAGCATATAAATTGGAAAAACGGAAAGATCAGTCGGAAAATTTCTTATCCGATCGGAAAAAGTGGTATTAACCTATAAAAACTTATAAATTGATAAATTTTAAATATCATTCGGAAATTTTTCCGTTCCATCACAAAAGGCATGTTTAGTCGGAAAAAATAATATTACGTATTAACCCATAAAAATTTATAAATTGGAAAAACGGAAAAGTCAGTCGGAAAAATTCTTGTTCGATCGGAAAAAAAATATGTTTAGCCGAAAAAAAAGGTATTAATCTATAAATATATATGAATTGGAGAAATATTTTTGTAGTTTTTAATTAAATAAGAAAAACAAGTTAGATCGAAGAAAACCTATAAAATTTTATTCTTAGTCGGATTTATTTCCCCTTGTAGTTTCTAATAAGAAAAATCAATTTATAACGAAGAAAACATAAATTTATTCTTAACCGGAACTAATTAATTTAACTAATTGGTAATTTATTAATTAGTTTAATTTACTAATTAATATAACTTATCAATATATAGGATATTTTTTTTTTTTTTTTTTTTTTTTGATAAAACTATTCAGAAAAATTTTGATTTGTCAAATATTGTGTACTCGGAAACCTCGATATGACGAAAAAAAAATATTTATGTACATATTGTAGCAATGGTAATGTTATTTGTAACTGTGGTATTTTGAGTAAAACCTTAATATTTCGATTTTTTTTTTCTGTGCCTTTTGACTTTGAAATATCGAAATCTACCTGTATTTATTTACTATAGGAAAGTTTTTAGTTTAGTCTCGAAATTTTAAGCTATACTGATTGAAATGAAGAAACTCCTATTTTTTTTTTATCTAAACTTTAAATTTCGTTAGAAATATGTATCACGGAATTTAAATGGTATCCGATGACAATTCAAAACTGAAATACAAATATTTAATATTTTTCCATATCGAAATCTGGATGTTTTCCACTCTATACAAATTTTACCTTTAATTGAAAATAATTATGGTTTTATTTTTTCCTACTAACTAATATTGTGTTTTCTTTTTATTTTATTAAAATATATATAATTAAAAATGTGAAACTGTTTTTATTTACCTTTTTACGTAATTTTGGATTAATTTAAAAAAGTGCTTAAGAAATATATATGATATAGGATGAAAATTGAAAATACTCAAATACTTTGAATTTTTATCTCGAAATAATATGAATATTTTACAGTATACGAATATATTTCTCTCAGAAATAATACGTTCGTTTTTTTTCCCTGAATCAATTGTATTCATTTTTTAAAAAATATTTTTATTAATACTATTGCATTTTGTTTAGTCCGAAAAATAAGGGGTAACATCAAGTTGTTATGCTGTTTTAAAGTTTGTCGTTAGAAAGAATTAAAACTTATACAGTAAAATCTCTAAATAACGGACACCTCGGGAACGCAGAAATTCTCCGCTATTCGGAGGTGTCCGCTATTGGGAAAACCTCAGAGATTCAAAAACCACCAAGAAATGCTTAATGTTTCATTAATGTACTTTTATATGTCCTAAAACCTCTATTATATAATTAATCAGAAATTAAAATTATTTTTTAAGCAATAAAATTGAAATAAAATTGTGCATACTCTTATCCACTGTTTATTATATTATTGTGAAAAAAAAATCTTACAAAAGTATATTTTTGCTTGCGATTACATGTAATTTGTTTTTCTGTGTGATGTTATTGGACATAGTAGATTTCCGGGTGAGGAGGGAGGGGGGGGGGGAGATTGCATTTTTTGATCTTTGAAAGCATAAAATCTCAAAATAATCTTAAATGATATTTCAATAGTCTGGGAGATTATTTCCCCCGTGCAACCCCTTGAATTTAGCACTGAATGTTAAGGGGGGGGGGATTTTCTCAGCTCTTTATCTACATTTAACTGTGATCACAAAATTTGTGGCACGTTGTCCTGATAAATTAAGAAGCTTTTTTACTTTTTCTCATTTTTTTCCTGTTTAAAAAATTCTTTTTCATCCTTTATCGCCAAATAAAGTGTCCGCTATTCGGAATGCCCGTTATTCGGAGGTTAAACATACAAAAATTTAAGTTTTGGGAGTGGGGATTAGAAAATTGTCCGTTAAATAGAGGTGTCCGCTATTCGGGAGTGTCCGTTATGGAGGTTATACTGTATCAAGAAAGAAATCCCATATTTTTGACAAATTTTTGTCTCTAAAATATTCCTTAAACAAACAAATTAAAAACAGCTACAGATTTTAACTGACTATTGAAAAATAGAAAGATAGAACATTTTTTTCTCTTAACAGTAAAGCTTGGGCACCTAGACTACTGGGCGCTGAACTTCCTGTCCTATGTGTCAATTACAAAACAAGCAGCATCTGCATTAACTCTTTGTTTAAACCGTTAGTATTCAAGCTCATAGTACGAAATCATTCAATTACAAAATGTTGATGCGAGAATATTTTGGTATTTGCTTAATAATTCAATATTTTTGCATCAGTTATGTCCTCACCTAAATGTAAGAGACAAAAAGTGCAATCTGCATCCCTTAATTCCATTTTCGATAATGATTACAGGAATACACATAGAAAAAAAAACCATGCTGATAAAATTTCAGCCCATATACATATACTGTTTTGCGTTGCTGGAGTTCCAAAAAAACCTTTTGAAGTAAGTAAGCTACTTTATTACAGAATATTTTAGATATATAAAATGTGTAAATAACTATTGTTTTCATATTTAATAATAGATTTATTTATTTATTTATTTATTGAGGGGACAAATAAATTATTTAATACCTTGTAAAAATGTACTGTTATTCGATATATATTAACTTTTTTTTAAAAGTTAATATCGCAATTCCCGAACTATTTGCTAGTTTTGTTTCAAACTGGATATGACAAGCTAGTTATTATTTAAATTTCATGAAGTTATTATTATTTTTAACTAATTTTTTTCTTTCAATATATTTGCTTTCTTTTTTGCCAACCATTTTACATTTCGCAAGTCAATGTATTTAGTATTGTGCATGAAGTTAAAACTGTACTATGGATCTTTTTATATTTTATCAATATTATTTTATTAATACTAAGAAAGTTAATTTATTTTTTGAAGTTCAAATGTCAATATATGTAAAATATTCTATATATTTAAAACTTTGTTATAGTACCAGATATAATAATTTTGTCTCACTGCATAACAATAATTTGATTATTATTTTGTACATAGATTTTTTTTTTGTGTGTGTGTGTGTGTGTGTGTAATGTGTGTGTGAGTGTGTGTTTAGATAAGAAACAAAATTTAATCATTTGAAACTTGAAAATAATTTCGGCCTTGGGAGAAGATAAAATGGCGCAACTTTGGATTGTATAAAGCTAATTGATGATTAAATCGATCTTTAAACCTCTTTTGCAATTTGAAATTTTTTAATTTTTTTTTTTTTTTTTTTTTTAGCTTGGTGTGCCTGTGTGTGTGTGTGTAGGGGAAGGGGGGTTGTAGAGAAACAAGAATTTTACTTTTGACTTATGCATTTCGTTTTTTTGTTTTGTATTTTGTGCATGTTTTCATACGGCGACAGCAAAACTGTTGGCTCTATTTAATTGCCTTATTTATTTATTTATTTATTTTTAAGAATAATTTGAGTATAATTTGAAAACACAATGAATTCGCACCTGAAAACTCACATACTTTGCTTTAATAATTTGTTATTTATCTGTATAATGCATCTAATATATTTATATGATATATCTAGTATATATTTTATCTAATGGCTGGGCAACGGCGGGCGGGTCAGCTAGTAGAGATATCTATACATATATAAAATAGTTTGTCCTGACTGACTGATAATCAACGTTCGGCCCAAAATATTGAATGTACAACCATGAAAATGGGAGAGAAAATACTTCTTATGATGTACGTGTCCACTAAGATGGAATTTTTGAAATTACCCTCCCCCCTAATAGGGACAAGCGAGGGGACGGGGTCAAAAATTTTGGAACAACTTACCATATCTCAGCAAACATTTCAGGTAGGAGCGTGAAATTCCAGAAAATAAATTTACTAAAAATATTATTAAACACATAATCCAACGATTTTCGAAACCCCCCTCAGGGGGTTAAAGGGGGGGGGGTCGAAAAATTTAGGACATTTGGCACATCTCAGCAGTCTTTTTTAATAATAGCATGAAACGGCAGAAAATAAAATTATTAAAAACTAATTAAATAAGTGTTTCAGCAATATTTATAAATTTCCACTCCCGAGGGGGTTAAAGTGAGGGTGGAAAAATTCCATACTTTTTGGACTATGTGGCGTATCATAAGAGAGCCCTCAGATCACTCTTTCATATTATAAACCTTTCTCCCCTCCCCCTGACCCCCTCCAATTTCCCTACCGTGGACAATTTTCGATCTTTTTTAAACTGTAGCGTTTTATCATTTAAGATCGGATTTTTTTACAAGGCCCTCCGATAAATATTATTTATGATATATGAAAAATTCACAGTTAGAGGAAGAGTCTACAGTCACCGCCAAAAAAATCTTGACATTTTCGATTTTTGATGTTTTGTTAGACATCTAGAAATATACACAAGGAATCATTCTAAAACTATTGGTGTGTAAACAAAATAGTACACGTCATATATTTTGACAAAGATTTTTCCCCGAAATTTAACAGGGGACCGTCAATAAATTGAAAAAGAACGAAGATCTTTTGGATCACCCTGTCAAAACTAATCAAGCAAAACAGTTTAAACTGCAGATAATGATTAAGTGGCTTATTGTGATAGGTTGTGTCGATTTTTATGAATATAGCTTGAAAACTCGTAGAGAAATTAAAGTTTTTATAAAAACGGTTCAAAATTTTTGCAAGTTTTTTGCTTATAATTTTCAGAGCTCTTCATAAAACACAATACTCTTTTCAGAAAATATGACAAACAACATTGCACATAACACCCTGTAATTAGAATTAAAAAATATTAAAAAATGTACGAAAAATGAACGGGTTTACTAAATAATTTTTTACTGCGCATGCGTCAACGCTATTAAAATTTCATTTGCATATTATGTTAGTTAAATGTATAGAGCAACTTTTGTGAAAGTCTCAAAAACATAGCTTAAAAACTCTAAAAATTATTGTCAATAGAATATGGTCAAAATCCGTTATTTCCAAAATAAAGCAAAAAGATAAGGAGTTGTATCCAAATTTAGTAGTACGTGCAATACTGTGTAGGTACTAATCAATGGAATATGGATAGAGCCCCTCATCTTTTTGCTTCATTTTGGGAATAATGGATTTTGACAATATTCTATTAACGATAATTTTCAGAGTTTTCAAGCTATGTTTTTGAGACTTTCACAAAAGTTGCTCTATACATTTAACTAACATAATATGCAAATGAAATTTTAATAGCGTTGACGCATGCGCAGTAAAAAATTATTTAGTAAACCCGTTCATTTTTCATACATTTTTTATTATTTTTTAATTCTGATTACAGGGTGTTATGTGCAATGTTGTTTGTCATATTTTCTGAAAAGATTATTGTGTTTATGAAGAGCTCTGAAAATTATAAGCAAAAAACTTGGAAAAATTTTGGACCGTTTTTATAAAAACTTTAATTTCTCTACGAGTTTTCAAGCTATGTTCATAAAAATCGACACAACTTATCACAATAAGCCACTTGATCATTATCTGCAGTTTAAACTGTTTTGCTTCATTAGTTTTGACAGGGTGATCCAAAAGATCTTCGTTCTTTTTCAATTTATTGACGGTCCCCTGTTAGATTTCGGGGAAAAGTCTTTGTCAAAATATATGACGTGTACTATTTTGTTTACACACCAGGAGTTTCAGAATAATTGCTTGTGTATATTTCTAGATATTTAACAAAACATCAAAAATCGAAAGTGTCAAGATTTTTTTGGCGGTGACTGTACTTTGGGAAGGGAAATATTTCCTAAATTTGGCCTACATCTCTCTTGTGATATATCGTTGGATACCCACTTAGTCCTCACAAGTCACCTCTTTTCTAAATTTAGCCGACACCTTTTGTGTGATATATCGTTGGAAAGCCCTGTGACTGCTTATTCATATTATGCACTATCCATGTCCCTCTCGGGTGGTACGATTATTCCATCAGGAGATCGTCTACTAATGGGTAAAATATATTGTTATATAAGACTAATAATAGCATAATATAAGATTATTTGACTATCTCGATACACTAAGTCATAATTATCTTGAGAATTATAATATATATATTAATGTATATATATCTATGAATATATATGTATATAAATATATATATATATATATATATATTAGTCCTCATGTTGGCCATAGTACTCGGAAATTTTCCTTCTTGAAAGTCGGAAATTTATGAGCCTACACCCCCCTACGCGACTAGAGTGGTTTACGCCCCTGCTCATGCCTTCCATTGCATAATACTAATACTTCAAATTTGAAATATTACACATTTTTCTCATTTTTTTTTTAACATTACATCAGATTTATCATCGAAGCTTTATTATTCCAGTGTTTTTGGATTATGAAATAATTGGGATTTATGAAACACATTTTACTTAATTTATATCTATGGTGTCAATGGCAAAACTGTCCGAAAATCTGTTCGGAATTATTTTTTCTTCATTTTTGTCTGATTTTAAAATTAAAAATACACTACAGATAATACCTTTTTTCCTTTTTTTTTTTTTTTTTTTTTTTTTTTTTTTAATTGAATCTGCATATTTCAAATATAAAGCATTGTCCGATTTCTCATCTAAGTCCACAAAACTTTGAAGAATAATCGTTTACTTTCAAGGTGGGATTCCCCTTTTAAAGTGGTTTCCATGTTTATACAGTGTATCCACTCTCAACGGTAGCCAATGGCTGATTTCTAAACCGTTAGTCACAGACATATAGTTCCAATTGCAAAAATGCTTTTAAAAAAGGTAAAGAAGTATATTTTAAGTGATCTTAGTGAAGTATATTTTAGGTTAAAAAAATATATTAAAAAATACGAAAATCAAATTTTTATACGGTCTTCCGGTCCTATAAGTGATATTTCAATCGATATTCAAAAAAAAAAAAAAAAAAAAAAAGGAAATGAGAGATATTGATAGGTTTATTTTATGATCTGAAAATACTTTTTGAAATATTTTGAAGGCATTAATTTAGTTTTATAAAAAGTACAAAAAGAAGCATGATAGTGACCAAACCAAATAGTTGGTACCAGAGAGACAGTCTAAAAATGCTTTCATTAGATGCAAATCATTCGGAATTTTTTCATTATTTTTCTAAGCAAACTGAAAAAAGAAAAAACCCCTAAAATTTCAAACATTAAGAAGTAAAAATTAAACTCTTTTATTAATCATCACTAATGGGCCAGTGTGACAACAGTAAAAAGAAAGAATTTCACAACAGTAAAACTGCCGTAGTGGCAGACATTGAAAAGGCATTCTAAAAGTGCTATTACACGTAAAAATTGCAAGCGACAAAAATCGCCTGCGTTTTTTCGTTTTCTTAGCATTTCATTGGCTGTTCGAGAAGAGTCTTTACCATCATTTGGATTTCCAAGCATTTGATTGGCTCTTACTGGCGACTCACTTCGTTCCAGGCGTCAAAGACGCTCCGACACAAGAGAATCGCGTGCTAACCAAGCGACTCCCCTGGTCCCATAGGATAACATGGAGACGCCTGGAATTTGACGCCTGCAGCACGACACGTGTAATAGCACTTTAAAGGTGCTATTACGCGTGTCGTGCTGCAGACGTCAAATTGCAGGCGCCTCCATGTTATCCTATGGGACCAGGCGAGTCGCTTGGTAGCGCGCGATTCTCTTCTGTCGGAGCGTCTTTGACGCCTGAAACGAAGCGAGTCGCCAGCAAGAGCCAATCAAATGCTTGGAAATCCAAATGATGGTAAAGACTCTTCTCGAACAGCCAATGAAATGCTAAGAACACGAAAAAACGCAGGCGATTTTTGTCGCTTGCAATTTTTACGTGTAATAGCACTTTTAAAGTGCTATTACACGTGCGCTGCTGCAGGCGTCTCCATGTTATCCTAAGGGACCAGGGAAGTCGCTTGGTCGCGCGCGATTCTCTTTTGTCGGAGCGTCTTTGACGCGTGGAACGAAGCGAGTCGCTGGAAACAGCCAATCAAATGCTTGGTAATCCAAATGATGGTAAAGACTCTTCTCGAACAGCCAATGAAATGCTATGAACACGAAAAAACGCAGGCGATTTTTGTCGCTTGCAATTTTTACGTGTAATAACACTTTATTGTTTTTTTTTTTTTTTTTTTTTTTTTTTTTTTTTTTTTTTTTGTCGTCCGATTATCTACTCTAGGGATATAGGACCTAGGGGGAGTGCCCTTCGTGGGGTTCTTTCTAAGGGAACCTAACCCGTATTTACGCAAGGTTCGAAGAAAACCACGAAAACTCCGAACGGTTAGGCCGACGGCCGCGATTGGGTTCGAACACAGCACCTGCCGTCTACCAGTTGAGAGGTCAGAACCTCTCGGCCACTGGTGGGGCGTAATAGCACTTTAAGTCCTCAAATTTTTGAAGAATAATCCTTAATTTTAATATCCTGCCACCACCGATATAATTACGTGATGTCGGACACGCATGAGAGATATGTAGTGAAGAAGACTAACTCTTTCAATTAAACTTAACGAACAATTTATTTACATAATATTTACAAATAATAAGAAAATATGGTACTTCTAGGTTATCCCGTCGACCAAAAAATTATCGACAAACTATAAGATTAAATGCCAATAATGGATGATCGTGAATGTCACATTCAATGACATTAAATGCGATTCACGTGTTTAAAATGTCATTAAGTGATTTTTATTTTGACTTTTTATTAATATTCTACTAATTATTTGTTTTTTCATTATTAAAAAAAATATGTCAACATGTATAATTTGGCTATTGGTTTGGCGATTTGTATAATTTGGCGAAATTAATCGACGGGATAACCTAGAGAATATTTAAAATTACGAACTCGAATATAGGTGATCCGGTTCAACATTAAATTAAATACAGAACACCCGTTCTGTGCACTGTTAAGCTACTCTATACCTGTCTTAAGCACGTAATTTAACTCACAGATCACTCTTAATCTCTGCACACTCCAAGCTCAATTTTCTAAGAGCCTCGCTCAACACAGCTTTTCTTTAGACCAGAGCTCTTCTCTGACCAACCTCACACTTTCCTCGCCAGGTCCAAACTAAAACCTCAGCTTTCACACTCCAACGAGCCATCCGCACACAAGGTTTCTTTCTCTTCCGCCACGGATTTGCCCTCCAAAAAGGAAGGTCACTCTTTCACAACCTATCTTTCTCTTCAATACCTGCGCGCATGCCTTATCTATGAACTTAGATTGAGAAGCGAAAGGTCATCTATTGTATGCTACCTTCTTTCAACAGGAACCATGTCACTCCGATATTTGAATTAAGATTCCAGATAAAGAAGGAATGCTGTTTTAGAGCTTACAACACAAAATACGTTAGTAAATAAAAGAATAGTATCACATAAGAATAGCTGTAGATAATGATCGCGTATCCAAACCGGACAAGCATATTCAGGTTTTAGCAGAAAACAGATGATTTAAAAAAAATAGATAGGACAAACTTTTTATGGGTGTCCAACTTATTGACTTTCCTTAGGCCATATTTGCTGAGAAAAATATGTCTTATAACCGCATAAACATTACTCATATGAAAGATAATTTCTAGATAAACATTTTATCTTTGTAATCTTTGCCATTTCTACTTGAAAGGTGCTAAAATGGACGAAGCAGATAAATCGAAATATGATAGTTCCTAAGGATGCGTCACAGTTTTGCAAACAATTTTAGTGCCGACGATTCTTGTATTCGTAGTTTACAAGCAGTAAAATTCAGAAACGCGTAAATTTCATAAATTATTTATGCCGGGAAGAATTCCACATCCTGTTCCGGCTGGCGCGTTTGGTGAAAAAATCGAAAATGTCGACAAAAAGCTATTTTAGCAACTTACCAGATTTCTCAAGATGGCGAAAAAACATGATTTTTAAAATAATTTTTAAATATGTATTGGCAGAGATGTCATATACGCACCACATAGTCGCGATTGCAAGAAAATACCAATTTCACGCCTCACATGGTAACCCGGCTATTGTTGTTTATTTATTAATAAAATGTATATTTACTGTTATTTTCTTTTCTTAAATTATATGAATAGTTTTGTTCCTTAGTTAATAAGCATTTTTTATTTATTATTTGATTTTTAAAATTGTAGAAA
The DNA here is from genome assembly GCA_964019185.1 of Maratus speculifer. NCBI lineage: Eukaryota > Metazoa > Arthropoda > Arachnida > Araneae > Salticidae > Maratus > Maratus speculifer. Next base: position 35,480 of record CAXHSM010001237.1, on the reverse strand, counting down.
ATAATTTCAAAATATATATGTAATTGATATTTAAAACCGAAGTTTTCGCCAAATTGGCGTCAGAAGAAAATCATGCCAATGTGGTGTGTATACGACTTGTGTGCTCATCTAATTATTTAATGAACATTATATATGTGACATGTTAAAGATATACAGGATGTTTTTATATATATTTCAGACGTCATATACGCACCACATTTGCACGTGCTTTTTTCCTTGGCCAATTTGGCATTGCTTATCTGTGCCAAGGATAAGATCCGTTTAATAAGTTTATAATAATTATTAGGGAAATAAAATGAGAAAAATTGAAGATTTCAGAGAAATGTGCTGATTAAATGATACAACTGCATGCATTCAATGTGGCAGTAAGTATTAATGTTTACGATTTATGGTGAAAATTATATTTATTGTTTTGTTACTGACTAAGTTTATTATTTATAACTGTTTATTTATTGTTTCCTCTTTTACTAAATTCTTGTTTATTTACTGTTATTTTTTATTTTAATTCTTTAAATTATTTTTATTACATACCATATCATTTATACAAACTATCGTTTATTTATTTTTATTTCTCTTTTTAAAATATTAGAATCTCTTTCATTTTTTTACGCTATTTTATTTTATATTGCAATAAAAAATGAAATACTGTTATTGCATGCCATTTATAACTTACATTCAAAAACAAAATTTTCGCCAAATTGGCGGAAGAAAAACACGTGCAAATGTTGTGCGTATATGACATCTGTGCTCATAGCGGTACCACTCGGTTATCTCGTTGACCAATTTCACCAAATACTACAAATCACCAAACTATTAGCCAAATTACACAAATTAACATAAATTTTCTTTTAAATAACGAAAAAAAAAACTAAATAAATTTACAGAGCGTTAATAAAAGTTTAAATAAAATAGTTGACTTAAAAATCATTTGATGTATAATAAACATATACATTGTGCTTAATGTTAAGTGTCTGTGCATTTACGATAATCCATTATTAGAATTTAATCTTTTAGTTAGGAGTTAAATTTTTAATCAAGGGGATAACCAAGTACAGTAGACTCCCTCAAATCCGCACTCCTAAAATCCGCAACTCTCTAAAATCCGCACATATTTTACAGATGTAAACAATGAAACATTCAATTCAGATGTAGGTGCAAAGATTGATTTTTTTCAGTTTTATATCAATTCCATACATTTTTTAATTTATAATTTTTGTTAAGGTTATTGAATTCATGTTTTTCATGAAGAAAGAATAATTTATTTCTGAAAAAATAAAGTTATTGCTAATATCATTGGTAATCACAATCTTACCAAATATATTTATGTATTAATCAAGCTTTTTTAGTTATTAAGTCTGGCTAAACCTGAAATATTTTCATTATTTTATGATCCTGATGTGGATTAGTAATGTACTTTTATGAGACAAGTTTCATTGAATAATTAAGGAAAAACACATTTCCTCTTTTATAATGAATATTTAATTGTACATTATTGATTATTAACTTGATCTTTCCTTTTAGTATTTTAATCATTTTAAAAAATATCTAAATTTTTATTATTTTAGTTTATTACATTTTCAAATATTTAAGTACATTGTATGCATTCATTATACTTTTGATTTCATTATTAATTACATTCAAATTATTTTTAAAAAAATGTAAACAAAGCAATGACCAGAAATCCGCAAAATTCTAAAATCCGCAAAAACCTGGTCCCAAGCTGTGCGGATTTGAGGGAGTCTACTGTATTACCAAACATAAGCTTTTGTTTTAATTTGACATGTACCGGGTGTCCAAAAAAATGACTGATGGATTTTAAAATTCAAAAACTTGCAAACGGTGACAGCTATTTAAAAAAAAAAAAAAAAAAAAAAAATGCAGGAGGTTTATGTATAATGTCAGGAGTATTTTTACCATAATTTTTTATTTTAGTTCGAATTTCAAACAATAGGTGGCGCTGACGGCGATTGAAGGCCAGGTGATCAGTGCTGAGTGAAGCGTCGACCTGGCCTTCAATCGCCGTCAGCGCCACCTATTGTTTGAAATTCGAACTAAAAAAAAAAATTATGTCCCCCCCCCCCCCAAAAAAAAAAAAAAAAAAAAAAACTCCTGACATTATACATAACCCTCCTGCAAAAAATTTTAAATAGCTGTCACCGTTTGCAAGTTATTGAATTTTAAAATACATCAGTCATTTTTGGGACACCCAGTATAATAAATATATAAAATTATAAAAAATATACATAAGTATATAATACTTATTTATAGGTGTATATATTCTGAGCCTATTTTGGCATTGACTTAATTTTATTTTATAATTTATATATAATTTCATACATATAGAGAGATAGAGATATATCTAAAATGTATATACATATAAATATTTTGTACTACTTGGTTATCTCGTCGACCGAAAACCTATCGCCAAACTATAAAATTAAATGCCGATAATGGATGATCATGAATGTCACATACAATGATATTAAATACAGTACATTGGTTTGAAACGTCATTAACTGATTTTTAGCTCACAGGCTATCATAGCCTGAGAGCTTATGTGCCCGTCCGTTCTGTATTTTCGTTCGTGCGTAACGCGATAACTCATGATAAAAATATCCGATCCACTTGAAATTTTGTATGTAGGTATATCCTGACAAGGCGCTTCCCTGATTAGATTTTGGAGTTCATTCGATATATATAAGAGGGGGAACGGGGGGCTCATGCCCCTCCCCTTAGTTGATATAAATGGGATTTTCATGCAGAATTAAGTTTTCGTTCAAAATTTAGATTAGGATCATTCTGATGAGACGATTCCGTGACTGTTATTAGGTGTTCATTGAATAAGTATAAATAGGGGGAACAGGGGTTCTAATGCCCCCCCCCCTTAATTTATATAAATGGGTTTTTCAAGCAGAATTTTCAGATTTCGTTCAAATCTCTGAATAGTTTTGGAAGTTTAATGGTTAAATATAAAAGAGGGGGATAACTCCTTTTAAATTATATAAATGCTAAATGAGTTTTTATTAAGAATTATCTCATTTGCTCTGAATTTTGGATATAAATTTTTTATATGATAAAGCATGTCTTTGATAGTATAGGAGGTTCAATGATTAAGTATAAAATAAGAGGAAAGGGGAGAGCTGTTTCCCCTTCTTAATTTTTTTTTCGAATGGAATTAACTCTTGAAAATATAAGGCTTTAATGTACAATTAGTACTTGTAGCCTGTGAGCTCAATGCCATCAGTTTAACTGGGCAGTATTCTTTATTTAGCTCACAGGCTATCATAGCCTGAGAGCTTATGTGCCCGTCCGTTCTGTATGTACGTGCGTTCGTGCTTAACGCGATAACTCGTGATAAAAATATCCGATCCACTTGAAATTTTGTACGTAGGTATATCCTGACAAGGCGCTTCCCTGATTAGTTTTTGGAGTTCATTCGATATGTATAAGAGGGGGAACGGGGGGCTCACGCCCCTCCCCTTAATTGATATAAATGGGATTTTCATGCAGAATTAAGTTTTCGTTCAAAATTTAGATTAGGATCATTCTGATGAGGTGATTCCGTGACTGTTATTAGGTGTTCATTGAATAAGTATAAATAGGGGGAACAGGGGCTCTAATGCCCCCCTTAATTTATATAAATGGGTTTTTCAAGCAGAATTTTCAGATTTCGTTGAAATCTCTGAATAGTTTTGGAAGTTTAATGGTTAAGTATAAAAGAGGGGGATAACTCCTTTTAAATTATATAAATGCTAAATGGGTTTTTATTAAGAATTATCTCATTTGCTCTGAATTTTGCATATATATTTTTTATATGATAAAGCATGTCTTTGATATTATAGAAGGTTCAATGATTGAGTATAAAAAAAGAGGAAAGGGGAGAGTTGTTTACCCTTCTTAATTTTTTTTCGAACGGAATTAACCCTTGAAAATATAAGGCTTTAATGTACAATTAGTATTTGTAGCCTGTGAGCTCAATGCCATCAGTTTAACTGGGCAGTATTCTTTATACTTAAATTTTTTATTTGTATTTTTATTAATGTTCTACTAATTACTTATTTTTTCGTTACTTTGATGAAAATCGGTCGACGGGATAACCAAGTAGCACTAATTATTTATATAAATATCGTTTATACCTTTAACATGTCACATACATAACGTTCATTAAATAAACTAGAAAAAGAACGAATGTCTTTTGAATAAACCTGTCAAAACTAATGTAGTAAAAGCTTTCAAACTGCAGATTATCATTAAGTGGCTTATGTTAATAAACTGTGTTCATTTTTATGCGGATAGCATGTATAATCGTAGAAAAATCAAAGTTTTTATAAAAACGATCCCAAATTTTGTCAAGTTTTTTGCTTATAATGTGCAGAGTTTTTAATAAAATAACAATGATCTTTTCAGAAAATATAAGAAACGACATTGTATATAATACCCTGTAATCAAAATTTAAAATTATTGATAATTGTATGGGAAAATGAGCAAATTTTACTAAATAAATTTTCGTTGCGCATGCGTCAATTCTATAAAAATTCATGGCATATTGTGTTAGTTAAATGTATAGTTTGTTAAAGTTTCAAAATCATACCTTGAAAATTCTGAAAATTATCGTCGACAAAGTAAGATCGAAATCCGTTATTCCCAAAATGAAGCAAAAAGATGAGGAGCTGTATCTAAATGTAGTAGTACGTGCGGTATTGCGTAGACACTAATCAATGGAATATAGATACAGCCCCTCATTTTTTTTTTTTTTTTTTTTTTTTTTTTTTTTTTTGTTTCATTTTGGGAATATCGGATTTTGATTTTATTCTTTCGACGAAAATTTTCAGACTTTTCAAGCTATGATTTTGAAACTTTAACAAAACTTGCTCTATACATTTAGCTAACACAAAATGCAAAAAAAAAAAAAAATTATAGAGTTGGCGCATGCGTAGTGAAAATTTATTTAGTAAACCTGCTCATTTTTCATACAGTTATTAATACTTAAATTTTGATTACAGGGTATTATGTACAATGTCGTTTCTCATATTTTCTGAAAAGAACATTGTTTTTTATTAAGAAATCTGCAAATTATAAGCCCCCCCCCCCCGAAAAGAATTGCAAAATTTGGGGCCGTTTTTATAAAAACCTTAATTTTTCTACAAGTATATATGCTAGCCGCGTAAAAATGAACACAGTTTATTACCATAAGCCACTTAATCATAATCTGCAGTTTAAACGCTTTTGCTACATTTGTTTTGACAGGGTTATTCAAAAGGTCTTCGTTCTTTTTCAATTTGCTTACGGTCCCGTATTGGATTTTGGAAAAAAATATTTTCGGAAATAATGTCCTGTACTATTTTGTTTATACATCTGGAGTTTCGTAGTCATTCCTATTGTATATTTCTGGTTATTTAACAAAACGTCTGAAATCACAAATGTCAAGATTTTTTTTTTTTTTTTTTTTTTTTTTTTGCTGTGACTGTACATAGTAATGCTCTATTAATGAATAAGTTAATGAACCCATTCCGACACATTATATAAAACGCCAAACTGCTCAAGTAGTACCGAATTGCGTAAAAGAAACGTACTTATAACTCCAAAAATAATAATCCTATTATAACTAACAGTTTACTGCATCAGATTAAGCATCTCATTTCCAATTAAAATATATCTTTGAATAGAAATTTGGATGAAATACAAGGTCTTTATGCAAAATTTGTGTTATTTTATTGCCTTTTTCGTCTTAAAATAAGAAATTTCGAAAATTGTTATATACCTTTCATCAGAACCAATTTTTCGAAATTCGAAAAAGCAGTTCCGGATAATCGAGGTTAAAATAATTAAATAGACTTCGTCCCATTCTTACATATTAAATGCATACAAAATTTTAAGTCTCTATCTCAATTTTTTCGGGAGATAGGGCGTTTACAGACACACAGGCAGACCGATGACAATTTTTTTGGTACTACTTGGTTATGCCGTCGACCAAAAAAACTACCGCCAAACTAAAAGATTATATGCCAATAATGATGATAAAAAATGTCACATTCACGTAACATTAAACTACTATCACGTGTTTGTTACGCTATCAAATGATTTTTAATATAAAGTTTTATTAATTTATTTGTTCTTTCGTTATTCAAAATAATAAGTAATTGCGTCAAATTGTTTGATCTGGCGAATAGTTTGGCGATTTATATACTTTGGCGTAATTGGTCGACAGGATAACCAAGTAGTACCATAAAATTATCACAGTGGAGCGCTGTTACATGTTTTCTGAGGGACAGGCACAAAAAAGTAAGTTAAATTGTATCCATTAATATATAAAATTAAAATTTTAATCAAAAATTGCATTGATACATCAAGAAAATAAGTTGAAACTGGTATTAATCAATTGAACTGGTAAAAAATTCTTAAAAACACCACAAAATATACTAAAATATCCTAGGCCTTTCAAAAGACATGAATCTTTCTTCGTTAGGCGCAAAGAATTGAGCCCTCATATATGTGTTTATTTTCATTTTATTATAATCTATTTTTATCTTTATTTATTACATTTTTGCTTCATCCTCCCCCTTCTTCACTGTGTGTATGTCCGTTGTGCGTTTTGATTATACTCTCCCGTGATTGGCTGTTGCCTTCTACTTTCCTATTGGCTGTTCCTTCAGCTTGTTCCCTTTCCCCGCTTTTCATTTAGCTGCTTTCATAGTAGACGCAAATCTTCTTTGCGCCTCATGAAGAAAGACTTAGTTCTTTCGAAAATTAAAGTCTAACGTATTTTAGAATATTTTATGGTGATTTCAAGAAGTTTTTATTAGTTCCATGTATTAACACATGTCTATATATTATACATGTTTTCAATTGCACAATCAACATATATTTATGGAAAAATTGGAAGTTTTTTTTTTTTTTTTTTTTTTTTTTTTTTTTTTTTTTTTTTAGCAGACTTGCCAAGTTTTATAAGCTAAAAATCAGGAGATTTTATTTCAGAAATCAGGAGATATTTTTGTCAATGTAAACTTATTTTTAGATGAATGTTTAAATTTCAACAGCGCTTGGTTATTGCTGACGATTAAAAGGAAATATGTCACTCTTACTCAAATAAAGAAAGTATGTACTCATTACATGTAGAACACATTTAAGCAGATTATGTTTAGGATGTTTTAACATATTTTTAATTTCACTAAATATTATAAAAAGAAAGATGTTTTGTTACTCATAAACTTATATAAAAGAAACATCTGAAAATCAGTAGAATTATACATATTTATTTATTAGAATGTCTTAATCAATTAGAATGTCTGAATCAGTTAAACACACAATGCAGTTTCTTCTACTTCTATTTATAATATGTTCATATCATGCAATGTTACACAATATTAGGATTATTTCCCATGAAAAGTTTCATAATTTACATGCATTTGACTATACACACTTTGATCAGATGTATTTTAACTGAATGCACCACACTTTCATTGCTTGATCAAGTATTTTATACAGGGTTTTCGAAATCTTCATTTACAAATTTCGATTGAAATCACATTCCACTACAAGAAGCAAATAAGGAGTTTAGTAGAGGATCATGTTATGATGCATTTTCACAAAAATGCTTTATTTTATAGATGAAAGCGTTTTAAGGTATTATATCACATGGTAAAATTAAATTACTAAAATTCTGCTTAATATTGAAAATATGAGATAGCATCTTTTAATATTTTAATATTTTATAATTTAAATGTTGAAAATAGTTTCTAATATTTAATAATTAAACGTGAGTATTGTTTTTTAGGAGAGTTTAATATTACCTATTAACATTCAAATGCATGCTACTAATAAGAAATTAAGTAAACAATTAAATTACAACAACAACAACAAAAATTTCTAAGATTTGCTCTAATTCTAGTTTTTGTTACATAACAATTTCTTCCATTTAGGTCTTCCGTTTTTTATACAATAGAAAATTAAAGTAGTAGCCTAAATTTAATTTCAGAATCCCGAAATTATATTTGTATTTATTTTCATTTTAAGTACTACTATAAGAAAGCTTTCATAATTTCACAAAGGAGGGAGAAAAGTCTGTACAGATTCCGAAGTGCATGCCAGTATAGGACATTGTGTTAGAGAACCAGAGAACCTAATCTCTAAAAAGTCAAAAAGGATGATATACGCACAAATAAAAATCACATGAGTGACGTTTTATTGTTTTAAATTAAATAAAACATATTATTAAAACAATCCAAATTTAATTTATTTCTGTTTATAATCTCAATTCTACCCTCATTTCGTCGATCATCTCATTTGCAACTTCATAATGGCGTCCGATCATTTGCGACATTCTGCGCATTTGTGCGGATATCTCTTGCAATTGCCTGCGGATATTTCCAGCGTTGTTGCGTATCCCGATGCGATACTGGGGTACTTCCATCAGAATACCGGAGGATACTCTAAAAATGAGAGAAATTTCATCTCTGCACATCGGACAACGGGTGTTGTAGGACAGCGATGTCCGGAGGCAACTTTCGTGGAAAATGTGTTCACAAGGCTCCGATTTTGCTGCGTCTTCCTCTTGGATTTCTTCCAAGCAGATGGAGCACTCCATCCCAGGTCCCTTATCCTCGGATTTTCCTCCAACCTTGTCAAGTCGGTCCTCACAGTTTTTGCAGTGTTCCGCGTCCATGTTGAAAATGTACAAAAAATTTCCCGTGCAAATCTGCAAAAGAAATTTAAAACTATGTCAGAAACAAAAATCGTATGAAACATTAATAAAGACAAAAAAAAAAAAAAAAAAAAAAAAAAAAAAATCATGCGTTAAACATAGATTGTGAAACGCTTTGCAACACATTCTGAATGCAACAAATTTTCACCACTTCATAAACCTCCTCAGTCCTGAGACAAATATTAAGTTAGACCACAAAAACCCAGTTTAAAATAGAATTTAAACAGCTCCAAAGGTCTCTAAATGAATAAGTCACTACTTATGATACGCATGCATTTATTAAAAATGTCTCGTAGTAATTTTAACAGTTCTAAAATTATTTAAAGTATGATTTTTAACGTCTCCTGCAGGCGACATCAGGACTGAAGAAGATAAGGTGACAGGTGATGTTTAATTTGAAAAATGCATAACGCATTTTCAAACTCAGTTTAGCAGTCATCACCAATCATCGAGAGCCTCTTTTGTACAGTTCTATATACATCTTTTAGACTAGCATATACACTACGTAATATGTTAAAATGTAGTTCAGTTATAACAGAACTAAAGGAAAAGGAAAACGCATACCACAATTGTCAATTCTCCTTCAACTATTTCCGTCAATAAACGTTAATGTACTCGATATATTTTGTGTAGCAGCAATCCTTGAATAGGATCTGTAGAAATGAATAAATACAAAAAAGTTATTGGCAGTGTAGCGAAGATTATCGCTACATATCTTTTCCCTTTCATAAATGCAGTAATTATTTCCCCTTAATAAATTCTTTGATTTATTTTTAACTTCCCTTTTCACTAATGAACCCATTAGTTTAAATTAATTCTACATTTAATAGTTAATTTTTAGCTTTCATACTCCCATTATTAGAAGTTAAAACTTTTCATCTTTTGGGGCTTTCTGTAGAAAATAATAATAGAATTTCCTTTCTCACGAATCTCTGTTGTGTCTTTGAAAAACATCTGTCCAACAGATACCGCACTTATTAACAAAATAAAGAACATTCTGGGCTTGGCTCATCATAATCTTTTATCCGTTACATTTTTACTAATATCTGCCTTCCACACCCTGTTTTCAATCTCACAATTAATGCTTTGAGCTAGAAATACTTTTATTTCTGTTTATCCTGACTGTGCCTTGTTATCTGTTCAATTGCCCATCTAGTTAGCATAATTTTGGTCAGCAGAAGTCCAATGTATGTAACGGCTTGCTTATCTCGTCTACTTCCCAGGCTTAAAATATTTCTATAACCCTAAAAAGACATTCGCGGGTGTGAGAAAGTTTCTGGGTAACTTAACCGCAAAATTTAGCCGATTTTGAAAGTGTGGTCTGCCAAATTACTGTCGCCAAAATCTTTGTATGAAAAACTTTTTACACCTCTTGGCGATAAGCGATATGACGGTATGTCGTCACTTCACTGATAGCCACCAGATTGTTAAGATGTAGCTCGGTAGAGCTCTGAGAATTCCCTCCCCCTTATGGGGGGACTTGCTTGTCTTAACTCTCACCAATAAATGTGTCGTTAAATATATAAGTCTCTCATTTCGGAGTTTTTTGTGTGCTCCCTTTCTTTGGTAAATCACCTGGCCCGATGACTTCACCTCCACAGACAGAACATTAGTTACTCTGAAAAGCTCGTACCACAACTGAAAATTCACTTCCAGACATTATTGTTCATAGACAACACCACAATCGAATTATTTTCTGTGGTTCTGCAAATGCTATGCATACTCTATTCTGTAATTAGCATCTTGTGGTGCATCTTAGTTTAAACCTGTCTGAAATAGTGTAATATCATTAAAATACACTGGAAATTATGTTTGCCCGAAGATCGTAATGTTACAGAATTCTTTTTTGTGTATTTATAAATGGACTATAAACGGTACACATACATCATTTTCAGTTTCAAATACGCCCTTTTTATCTGTCTTCAGATTCAGAATTATTAGATGGGGAGGCTTACCATATGGCTTGAGCTCAAGAGGCCCCACCTAACATTTATTAAAAAAAAAAAAAAATACAATAGTTTCACAAATGGTTACCCAATTTGTTCTAGGCGAACCAAAAGTTATTACAATATTAAAATATGTACATTTATCTTCAATGACATTTAGAAATTACATGGAAATCAGGGTATAATTATGCGTTTCACGTGGTGTTCTCGCTAACTAAAGATTAAACACCCAGGACCCGATTTGTGCAGGGACTGCGGGGCAATTGAAATGGACTCTTTAGCCCCTCCTCCCATGAATTCACTAAAACGTGTCAAATGATTAAAATTGGTCAAAAGGGATCAAAATTCATATATTTTCCAAACACTGAGGAAGATAAGAGTGGTCCCCTTTCCTCTTTGCTTCCAGTACTCCATTCATCTATGCAGAAAACAAACTACATTACAAAATTATTATTTAAAGTTTTATTGTAACAACTTACTAGAAAGGTCTCCATACGGGCATACTCCGAAAAATCTGAAAAAATTACACAATGTTCTTCTCATGAGGATATGTACGTTTATATAAAAAAAAAAAATTCGGCGGAATCTCCGAATCCCGTCCGTAAAAAATATTGAAAATTCCGTTATTTGGCGATTTATCATCGGTTGGCGGTGAAAAGCAATTAATTTTTTTTTTTTTTTTTTTTTTTTTTTTTTTTTTTTTTAATGTCAAATGCACTTTAATGGAAGAATAGTTTCTAGTTCAACTTTTTTAGATAAATTAAATTTAAATAATTATATTTTTGTCAGTTTTAGTTTATTTTAAGTATAATTTTGTTATATCGATATTTATATGTAGGGGGAACTGGGGTACATTGATACAGTTTTTTTCTAAGATTTTTTTTGGTGTCAAGAAAGGAGAAAATTCAAGTTTTTTTTCCATGAGGTGACAGCAAAACTTGTGTAGTATGTTATAAAAATGTACAATCATTGTTTTATATAGTATTTTTGCATGTAATTTTAAAAAAATCAAAAAAAGTCATTTGTATCAATGTGCCCCATCCCCGGGGCAGATTGATACGTTTAAGAAAAATGACGACAAAATAATACCAATGCATATTTTTCATAAAAAATGAGTTAGAAAACCATTTTATATTTATTTATAAAAATTCAAATCACCCACAATTTATTTTTAAGCAATATTAAAGCAATCAAAATTAAATATATTATGACCTGATGTTCTGGCTGTTTCTTGTCTGATTGTTGGCTGTGGTAACTTTGTCATATCTAGCACTTCAACCCCAGCATTATCTCCTTTCTTATGAAAGATGAAAAAATTTCCAGTTTTTCTGTTTATAAATAGGTTCATAAACAGAAAATAAAGGATAATTATATTAAAAATTCTGTTTATAATATAAGTATCATTTTTTGTTCTGCAGTTTGTTTCTCTTACTTAACATTTCTCATGTCGAAAATACTTTTTTCTCTGGAGAATCGATATAAATTCGAGATTTGCCAGAATGCCCTCCTTTTCTTTTATTAGTTCTACTAGCACTAGATGCTGGGTAAGTTCCTACGTCTTCTGTTTTCAGAAATACTATAAAATATTCTAATATAAAGAAATTAGAGCTATTTCACTTTAATACAAACTAATATTAGAAATTTTTCGTGAAAAAAAGGTTGGATTAAGGAGTGTATGGTAAAAAAAATAATAAAAGGTAATGAAAATATGAACTATTAAAGGATTTAGGCTGTATCATTGTGCCCCGTCATAAACTGTATCAATGTGCCCCATACAGCGATTTTGAATAAAATGAGTCTCAAATCCAACACTTCACAATATATCTAACAATAAATAATGAGGAACTGATAAAGAGTAGCTGTACTTACCAGGGAGAGTATTCATTTTGGTTGAAAATACTGGAACAGTTGTATAATAGCATTTCAATTGTACAACTCAAATTTACTTTTGAACAACAAAAACAATAAATCACCTGTCCCATTTCATCAAACTGCTGAATCATTCCAAGATTTTCTGTATGTAGTTGAATACACTAGCATCACCTTTTGGAGCTGTTGTGAAACTTCCTGTAATGACCCTGTGAGTGGTAGAGGGGGTGTATCAATGTGCCCCATGTATCAATGTACCCCAGTTCCCCCTATTTATATTCAAATTTATATTCAAATTTAACCATCAAAATTTGCGATTTAAAACGACATTCAAATTTAAATTAATTAAAATTGTTTCAAGTTCAAAGTCCAATTGACCATTATCAATTCAATTTTGTTGCCATGGAAACAGCTGACTTTTATTTTTGAATACGCTTGAATCTATGAAATTATTTTTTCTCAATACGAATTTTTCATTCATGAAAATATTTTTTTCCGAAGGTAAATTAAATAACTACAGCAATAAACAATATAGATATGGAATACAGTATATATATATGTATAGAATATATTAAATTCTCTCATTGTTTATGGCAAAGTTCTTAAATACCATTTAAATGCATTTTAAAAATCGATTAAGAAAAAAATTTCAGTTACATTAAAATCGTTTGTTTCTGGTGGGGAAATGGCTGCTCGCCAATTTTTCTCGTCTATTCTATCAATACTCGTCTTTTCACGCCAAATATTCGAAAGTATTTTATTTTTTTACATATTTCCTATTATAATTCCGCTGCTAAATTTGTTTGATCATTTATTACCTACATGAGTAGTTTAATTAGTACTTTTTTTTTTCAAAAAAATCTGAGTATGCCCAGTATGGAGACCTTCCTTGTTAGTAATCTATTGTTTTCGAAAGAAATTCTTTATTAACGTTTTCCTCTTAGCGTGGCATGAATTAATTATGACCAATTAGCGATATTTTCTTTTAGCCATTTTATAACGTACGTAGATAAGCAAGGAAAAAGTTTGCAAAGAGATACTTCTTTCAACCAATCAATCATTTCATTTTTTTCTACAATTATCCTGCGAGTATTTTTTCTTAAAATTGTGACTATCTTTTATACAAAATTTATTTCAAAATTACTGTAAAATTTATGCATATAATATATATGAAATTTAATACTAGCCACTTTCACATTATTCGAAAAAAAATAAAAATAAAATAAAAATAAATAAATAAATTGATATACAGAGGGGGAGGGGCTTTCCCAGAATGATGCTTGTCCCAGGGTCCCCCATAGCCTTGTAAACATTCTCGTATTTCACTCTATTTTTAATATTCATCTTCCTTCATCATATTCCCCCTTTACATTTTGTTTTTTGTGTGATTAAATCTTTTTTGTTTAAATTTCATTTACATCATGTATCTATCAAAAATTTTCATGGTTGTTAATTTATTGAGATTATCTGATAAGTTACGTTTTCTTTTTTTAGGTTTCCATATGGATATTTTTAATGCAAAAATTAATGTACAATATTATTACACGTCATCTTCAAAATAGAGATTAGTTTATATTATAGTTATTTGAACTTGTCAGGTATTTTTTTTTTATTTCTAAGGCGATAAACATATTGTTAAGTATTGAGCGGTAGCACAATACTTATTTATTTCGGGTGTCACTTTTCAATGTTAAACTGACATAGAAAAAAGCCTGTGGAAATTAACATTTTTCCACAGACACGACTATACAAAACTGAAATTTTGCCCCAGCAAAGGGTTGGATAAAATTGCGTTTGCCAGATAGTGATGAAGAATATTTAAAAGTTTAAAAAGTCTGTTGACAAGCTCCATTTTCCCTTTATGATATGATATTTCATGTGCTTTATAAATTTTTCATCGTTACTTCTTATGCATTAGACTGTATGTTTTAAAATTGTATTCCCCCCCCCCCCCCACACACACACAAAAAAGTTTATATTTCTTATACTGGTAAAACTGTATCAAAACCCCACCTTTTACTCGAATATTTTTTTTTATTCTTTGCGGCATTAAAAAATTTCAAAACAATTGCCTGACATCAGGCTCAAAATAGATGAGGTGATAAACCTTTGCATATGGGTGGATTGTAACACAGGCTGTGTTTTATTTACCTTATTCAGATATATATTTTTAATAATTACTACAAATTTCGTTTTATCATATTATTATTATTATTATTATTATTATTATTATCATTAAGAACCAATGGGTATTTTCCTATCAAAGTTGAAAAATTTTCTTTATTGTTTCAAATAGATTGGAAGGTGGCTGCACAGACAGTCACCTCATCCGAATCGAAAGCTGAAATTTAGGCTTAGATAGAATTCGATTATACATTAAAATGCTAATCGAGGTCTGCCAAGTCCTATCTCGGAGAAAACCACTTTCAGACCCGATTTCAGTGGTTTACTCATAGGTTTATCATTGTGTTTTCTAACACCCAAAATATGGAAACACGGAAGGCTGAGAGCGGAAAAATACAACGGTAAACGCACGAGTCAGCTGCTATAATCGGATCTGAAGGTGGTTTCCACAAAGATATGACATGGCAGACGGATTGCGTTTTAATATGCGAACCGAGCTTTAACTATTTCTGGAATTTCAGCCTCCCACTCAATGAGGTGATTGTCTGTGTTGCAGCATACCGGTCTAAAATAATTCAAAAGCCGTAATAATAACACTAGTATACAAAATTCAAATTTTCTTGTACCCCGAAATAAATGTATATACACTACCTGGCCATTGATGAACGTCCACTTGCAATTTTAGACATTTTGTTAAATATCTAGAAAAATACATGAGGAATCATCCCGAAACTCTTAGTGTATAAATATAATAGTATAAGTCATACATTTCCGTGAAGATTTTTTCGCGAAATTCCATAGGGGACCGTCAACAAATTAAAAGAGAATGAATATCTTTTGAATAACCCTGTCAAAAGTCAAAACTAATGTAGCAAAAGCACTCAAATTCTAGATTATGATTAAGTGCCTTATTGTAATAAACTGTGTTCATTTTTATGCAAATAGCATGCACACTCGCAGAGAAATTAAGGTTTTTATAAAAATGGTTCCAAATTTTTCGCTTTTTGCTTATAATTTTCAGAGTTCTTAATATAAAGTAATATTTTTTCTGAAAATATGACAAACAATATTGCACACAATACCCTGTAATTAGAATTAGAAAATAATAAAAATTGTATGAAAAATGAGTAGATTTACTATATAATTTTTCACTGCACATGCGGCAACGATATCAAAATTTCATTTGCATATTATGTTAGCTAAATGTATAGAGCAACTTTTGTGAAAGTCACAAAATCATAGCTTGAAAATTCTGAAAGTAATCGTCTATAGAAAAAGGACAAAATCCGTTGTTTCAAAAAAGAAGCAAAAAAAAATGAGGGATTTTATCCAAATGTAAGTAGTACGTCCCATATTGTGTATTCTATATTGACACTATAATCAATGAACATCTGGATACAACCCCTCTTGTTTTTGCTTCATTTTTGGAATAACGGATTCTCAACTTATTCAATTGACGATTATCTTCAGAATTTTCAAGTTATGATTTTGCGACTTTCGCAAAAGTTGCTCTATACATTTAGCTCACATAATATGCAAATGAAATTTTGACATTGTTGACGCATGCGCAGTGAAAAATTATTTAGTAAACCTACTCAGTTTTCATATAATTTTTATTATTTTGTAATTCTGATTACAGGGTATTGTGTGCAATGTTGTTTGTCATATTTTCAGAAAAAAAAATATTTTATATTAAGAGCTCTGAAAATTATAAGCAAAAAACTTTGGGACCATTTTTATAAAACCTTAATTTTTCTGCGAGTAAGCATGCTATTTGCATAGAAATGAACACAGTTTATTGCACTTAAGGCACTTAATCATAATCTAGAGTTTGAGCGCTTTTGCTACATTAATTTTTTGAGGATTATTCAAAGGATATTCATTCTCTTTAAATTTGTTGACGGTCCCCTATGGAATTTCGGGAAAAAATCTTCACGGAAATGTATGACTTATACTATTATATTTATACATTTAGAGTTTCGGGATGATTCCTCGTGTATTTTTCTACATATTTAACAAAATGTCAAAGATTGCAAGTGGACGTTTATCAATGGCCAGGTAGTGTAAATGTATTAGTCTATCCTGCCTTAAACCTAAAAGAGTGAGCAGAAATATTCTATCACGTCACAATTTTCTTTCTGCAGTCAATTTTTACTTTCTTCTATCTTTACAAGAAGAAAGTATTGGATTCATGAAAATTTTCGACTTCCGGTTTTCGACGGATTTATACGTTTTAGAAGGTCCTGAACACGTTTTGACTATTTTTAGAAAATGTCTGTCTGTGAGTCTGTCCGTCTGTCTGCGAGTCTGTCTGTGAGTCTGTCTGTCTGTATGTGACAAAAAATTTGTGGCGCTCTATCTCAAGAACTAATGCTCGAAATTTAATAAAATTTTATATTCAGTTAGACCTTGATATGAATTAGTGCCTATTGGTTTTTGGTGAAAATTGGCCTGCAGGGGGCGCTGCTATACTACGTTTTTCATGATTTTCAAGATTGCTGTATCTCAAGAACTAATACACAGAATTTCACCAAACTTCAGATTCTGTAACCCCTTGATATGCATAGACGCTGATTAAGTTTTGGTGTAAATTGGCCTGCAGGTGGCGCTGCTATGCCACATTTTTCATGATTTTCATGATAGCTATATCTCGAGAACTAATGCACAGAACTTCACCAAACTTCAGATTCCGCGATACCTTGAGATACATAGCCACTGATAAGGTTTTGGTGTGAACTGCCCGATAGGTGGCGCTGCTATGCTACATTTTGCACGATTTTTGCGATAGCTATAGCTCAAGAACTAATGCAGAGAACTTCATCAAATTTTAGTTTCTTTTACACTAGAATATATAACATAATTAGACGCTAATTACATTTTGGTATTAACCTTGTAACAGGTGGTGCAGCTATGCTGCATTTTGCATGATTTTTCCGACAGCTATATCTCAACAACCAACGCACAGAATTTCATCAAACTTCAGATTTTGTTACAAAATGACATATAGCATAATTACACGATGATTACGTTTTGTTATAAATCCTTCAACTGATGGTGCTGCTGTGCTATATTTTACACGGTTTTTTTTTAAACTAGCTATATCTCAAGAGCTAATGCACAGAATTTTATCAAACTTCAGATTCTTTTACACCATAACATAATTAGACGCTTTTTTACGTTTTGGCATAAATTGTCCAAGATATGGTGTTGCTGTGCTACGTTTTGCAAATTTTTTGTTATAACTATATCTCAAGAACTAATGGACGAAATTCCATCAAATTTCAGATTCTGTTAGGTCTTGACATCAATAGATGCTTATAAGGTTTTAGCATAAATTACCCAACATGAGGCACTACTAAGCTCATTTTCTCAGAATATTAATTAAGTTTTGCGTTTTAGGCTTTTTGGATACCAGAATCTCATTAGGCTAGGTCAAATGTTCGAGGAAATTCGATAGTGGGTAATTTTAGGGTCACCACGTTTTTTTTTGTTTTTTTTGTTTTTTTTTTTTAAATATTAAAATGTACTTATGAGATACAAGAAAGTTTCGGGATTGACACATCCAACTAGTTTTTAACTACTCAACGTGGTGTTAAAAGCGCATATATTCTTTATTTTGGATTTCCTGTTGCAAACCAAGATAAAAAGTGGGTGCTTCATGTGTTTTGCGAAAGCTGTTTAATCATTTTACTCCAGTGGTCATCAAGAGAAAACGTACACCTTCCATTTGGTTCACCAATGCTATGGAGAGAACCTAGTAATCATGAAAATGATTGTTACTTTCATATTACGAAGACAGTGGGATATAATACAAAAAATAAGGCGAGTATCATATATACCGAAGTTCCGTATGTTACTAAGCCCATTTTACACTCGGAAGATCTACCACGTCCAGTTTGTCCCAGTAAATCGAGTGTAAATATACTAGGAGATGACAATCAAAGTGATGTTGAATTCACATCGATTTATAGTGATTCTGACGAGTTTTCCAAAGACTCCACATTTAATTAACTAAGCCGAAACAAATGATCTTATAAGAGATTTACAATTATCAAAATCTAAAGCAGAGCTTCTTGGTTCTCGCCTACAGCTATGGAACTTATTAACATCAAACAGGAAAGTTACGTTGTCTATACCCGGGGTTGTCCCGTTGTCCGGGTTAGTGGGCGTTTATTGTTGCCAATTTATGGGAAAATTTCAAGCATGAGATTGCAAAAAGTTAAAAAAAGAGGAAAAATGCGTGAACCGGAAAATGAGAAATTATTTTAAATAGCACGCGTGTAAGACAGTTAAGAAGCTTATTTTATTCACAACAAAATTGTCAATACTTTTGTTCAAATCCTGTTTTTTTTTTTTTTTTTGGGGGGGGGGGAGAGAAAGGGGTCAGAGTGAATCCATTTATGCAAATACTATAAGAATTTTTTTAATTAAAGTTTCTATTTTAAGTTCATACTTCTGAAGCAATGTTTCACACAGCAATCTTAGCTAGGTGTCCAATTTAAATTTTAACATGTTTTCACTTAAAACATAACAAACATGGCAAGCTAATATTTAATTTTCCACTCAATTGTAAAAAAGTTGTTGAAATTTACAGTAAATTTTTTGAAATTTTATCACGAAATTCGTATTTTTTTCCGCGATAATCACGGTTTTTTCGCGATCTTTTGACGAAAATCCCGGTTTTTCGAGATCTTTTGACGCAACCCGCGTTTTTCTCGCGATCTTTTGGCGCAATCCGCATTGTTTTCGCAATCTTTTGACACAATCCGCGTTTTTTTCGCGATCTTATAACGGAATCTGCATTTTTCTTTCTATATTTTGAAGGAATCCGCGTTTTTCTCACGATATTTTGAAGAAAACCACGTTTTTCGCGTGACATTTTGATGAAAATAGCATTTTCTCGCGATCTTTCGACAAAAATGGCCTTTTCCCCGCGGTCTTTCGATGAAAATCGCATTTTTATTCTGCAATATTTTGACGAAAATCGCGTTTTTTTCGCAATCTTTTGATGGATGCCGCGTTTTTCTCGTGATGTCTTGTCGAAAACCGCGTTTTTTTCGCGATATCTTAACGAAAACCGCGTTTCTCTCGCAATTTTTGACCAAAACGGCGTTTGTCTCGCGATATTTTGACGAAAATAGCATTTTTTCGCGATCTTCCGACGAAAATCGCGTTTTTATTCCGCAATATTTTGACGAAAATTGCTGTTTTTCGCGATATTATGTCACAAATCTCGCTTTTTTCCGCGATCCTTAAAGATATAAAAAATAGGAAACGCGGAAAATGACAAAAAAGCGGAAAATCGCGGATCAGCGGAAGAATCTCATGCCTGAGATTTGCAACAGATGGGAATAAACATGTCATTAAAGATTCATTTTCTACATTCGCATCTGAGTTTTCTCTCTCTGAAAACTAGGGCTACTAGATTTAATAGATAAATAGTTCTAGAGGCTCTACTGAAAACTTAGGAAGTATGAGTGACGAACAAGGGGAACGTCACCACGATTTAAAGGTTTTTGAAGAACAACATCAGGGATTTTGGGATGAAAACATGCTAGGCGATTACTGTTTGTCCATTATAAGAGAAACTGATCTGAATAACTATTATAAAATGAAAGCAAAAATTAGTCATTTTTGATTTTTTTAATATTAATACAAAAAATTATGTAATCCAGTTATGTAAATAAATGTTTCTTAAACCAGACGTGACAGAATATTTTTATTATTTTTTCTGGATAACTCTATCTAAATAAACAATAAATTAACAACTTTCAGCTGGGGTATAAAAACCGTGTAAACTAGCGTAATTTGCCTAGCAATTGTTTTTTAGTTGAAAATTTTCCACATGAAAAATTAAACTGATTTTTATTTTTAGAATTAAAAATAAGGTGATTATGGCGTCATAGTGGAAATAAAAATGAAATTTTGAAACATTTATTAGTAAAACAAAGAGAAGCAAGTGAACATAACGACAAATTTCACCTCATTTATGGTTTGCGTCCCAAAATACGGATATTGTGATTTTTCGGAAATAAATGAATTTTCTTTTAGATATCATTCTTTATTCTTTTTTTTTTAACGTTTATTTTATGCAATTTCAAAATAGAATATTCATATTAATACAATGGATTAGGCATTGTGTTATATATGTACAGCAGATATAATTAATCAAAGTATTGAGAAGAGGGAGAGATAGGGGGGGGGGGATAGTCAGGCACAAATGGGTTAAGCCAGACACTTGAAATCTATTTTACCAGTATTGATTTTAAAATCCAAATATCAGATACATAAGGGACGATTGCGTAGTAAACACAAGGCTAAATAGTTGTTAACTCTATAAATTTTTCCTCTTGCAGATATTGATCCTCCACTTTTTGAAACTACATTTTTAGGTGCGTTCGTAATTATGTAAATACGTAAGCATCTATAGTTGTCGTTCAGTCCGTCCATCTGTCTGTCCGCATATAACAACGCAAAAACTACCCAACCGAATAGTTTGAAATTTAAAATATATAATTATTATATAATTTTGTCGAGTCATTTCAAATTTTATGAAAATCGATGATGCATAGATGAATTACAGGGACAATCAAAAGTATTCCGTTACATTACGGCTAATGAGTAAAGCAGTTTCAAATGTATTTTAATGGTGTTAAACTCTTTCGAATATAATAGAATTGACATGAACCTATGAAGTATTGTATATAACTAAAATATACATTTTGTACAGTCTGTTATGCAAAGAATATTTATTATTAAATTACAGGGCGACACAAAAGTATCCCACTGCATAGTGGAAAACTGTTTGGTGCGTGTTTTAATTAGATTAAACTATTTCACATTTTATGAATATGATATACGTTATTGCCTATCTACTATAACAGCAAGATCTGAATATTTTTTTTAAATTCGTTATCGTACGAATGCACCTCATTTGTTACGCTTCACGTGCAATTTCCAACTTGTTCCACTTTTGTTTTGTTCAACTGTTATATGGAATTTACGATGTTGTAGTATTAAACTATTTTGAGATATTTGAGAAACAATATTTTGAGTTTTCTTTCTGGGTTATGTATGCCGATTTGCTTTATTGTAACACCATTTACAATAATTAATCTATATATTTTCTATCTTTACATGAAAAGGTTTGTATTCATTGAATCATAATGAACACACTGCCCAAACTACTGAACCTAGAAGCATGGAAATGGGAGGAGGGGGAGGGGGAATACTTCGTATGGTGTAAGCGTGCACTAAGACGGTATTTTTGAAAATTGACCCAATTTGATTGTTTAAATGGAGGGTAAAAAATTACAGAATGTCTTGCTATAACTCAGCAGTTGCTTTTAGGTAGGAGCTTGAGAAAAAAAATCTACTAAAAAATAGCTAAACATGTATTTTAACGATCTTACAAATTCACCAATTAAGGAATTAAAAGAGGGTCGAAAATTTTAGAACACACATCTCAGCAGCCATTTTAGGTATGACGATCCACAACCGGCCTAGTTTCTACTTTTATGATTTTGGTTATATTCTTTTTATATTCGGATAGTTTCAGTTTCATAACCGGTCCTGAAAGTTAAAATATTAAAAGAAAAAAAAAATCTGACACCAAAATTGAAAAAGTAAAAACTAGGCCGGTTATGAATCGTTCTCAGCTATTCTATTTTTAAAAAATCACGTCAACATATTAAAATTTGAGCGAGATGCCTGAAAAGAACGCTCCCATAGACTTTGTGTTATCATCCGGGTCTTTTTCAGTCAGTAGTGTGGCGTCTTAAGTAGGAACATTGGATTGCAGAAAATAAATCTATTAAAAAAATTATTAAACATTTGTTTCAGCGATTTTAAAATTTCCACCCCTGCGGGGAGGGGGAGGGGGTTGAAGTAGCGGCAGAATATTTTAAAACTTTTTTTGGACCCGTCATGTGCTATATCACCGAATAAGCCCTTTGACCACTCTTTTATATTATGAACCTTTCTACTTTCCTGCCTAATTTGGACTTCCGCGGGAGAGGGATTTTTGATCTTTTTTAAAATCATAGAGTTTTTATCACTTTAGTTCGGAATTTTTAACGGAGCCCTCCGATAAATATTATTTATAGGCTATTTTCACCATTCTCTTACATTTTAGAACAGGAGTCTGTCCAGACTTTTCTCACGGGGTCCTGTTTTTGTGAAATTGTAAATTTTTTTCTTACATTTGTGAAGATTCTAGTCAGAATTTTGTGAATTTTAAATTATAGATGTCTTCAAGTTCTATTTTTCACATATAAAAAACTAAGTAATGTGCTCTTTTTTACAAGTCCGATTTCTTTATTAAATGATTAATTTTGTAAAAAGTTCAATTTGAAGGTGAAAAAATTCTTTGAAAAGTCTGTTTTAGAGACAAATAATTTTGTGTTCCCGTTTTGGGATAAAATGTTTTGTGAAGGGTCCTGTTTGGAGATTAAAAAAAAAAAAAAACTTTGTGAGGCGTCCTGTTTTAAAATAAATGATTTTGTGAAGGGTCCTTTAAAGGACCTAAATTTTTTCTAAATATATTCCTGCAGAATTTTATTTTTATTTTTCAAACTTAATAATTTCTTTTGAAAATGAAGACAGGTGTTAAAGTAAATCTTTAAAATACATAAAAAAATGGTTTAGCTATTTGCCCTATAATATAATATGTAAATGCCATTTTAATATTCGCTTGCAAGTCAAATTGTCGAGTCCGTTACCATGCAAAATTACCAAAAATACTCAGCTTTAAATTTATTAAAGTTCCTAAAATCAACTTACTTTAAAGTGACTTACGTCCCTAAATTTCAAAACATGATATTTATCAATAATACTTAAATTAAATTGAAATGAGAGAGAGTTTTAGCCGCAAGATATGGATCACATAGAAATTATACAAGAAATTTTTTTCTAGTAATTACAGTATATATTCATGTAAATTATTAAATTTAAGAAAATTGCATATTTGTTTCTTAGTTGAATAAAAAATAAAAGTTGAATGTTGAAAAAATGATAACCATTAAAAAATATTAATAATAATAAACGTGCGGTAACAGACTTGGCACTATGTTGAAAATGGCCGTTATAATACATGGAATTTTTTAAAGAAAGCGGGGGAGGGTGTATTGCAGGAGGTTAGCATAATTGAAAACCTGCGAAGCATTTTCCTAAATTTAGCCCACACGCCTCATATAATATATTGTTGGAAAGCCCTGTAACCACTTATACATTTTACGCACTTCTCTTGCCCCTCATGGGAGGTACACTTAACGTATTCCAGTAGGAGGCCTTCTAATAATCATGAAATTGTGGAACTGATTTCAAATGACGTAAAAAATATCAATAAAAATATTGATTCCATTTACCATCTTTTTAGTTCCTGTTTATGCCACAAAGGGTGTTTTAATTTTTTTTCTTTGTTCATTTTGCTGATAATTGCCAATTTTTTTTTATAAACTTTTAAAATCTTTTTATGCTTGTTCGAGCTTTCTTACCTCTTTAAAACCAGAGGTCACGCCATCACATGACTTTCCCACTTTTGTTGCTCCACTATAGCCTGACTTCTATTTGTTGTTTTTTAATTTCATTTGTATTTTGCTGCCATGTATTTACTAAAATCTAATTTATAAGCATGTAAAAACAATGGTTTTAATTATCAATTGTAAGGCATCTAAATTGTAAATCGTCGGAAATAATCGATGACTGTATAGATTGTTTTTTCAGGATGATGACTTTTTTTAATTGATGAATTTTCAAAAATCGCCCATCACTAGCCATATCCCAGTAACAGTTTTAGGTAATAATTCAACATAACAAGCCTGAAGAAAAAGAAAGAAAAAACTTCTTTTCTTTTTTTTTCTTTTTTTTTTTTTTTTGTTTTAGAAATTTTTCCACTCTCCAAAAGGATAAACAACAGGCACGAAACTTTTAGGTCCGTTCCGCCATACCTCAGCAGCAGTTTTATACAAAGGCATGAATTTGAGAATAATTAATCTATTGAAACAAACTTAAACATGTATTTTATCTATTTTAGAAGTGTACCCAAAAGTGTTTAATGAAATGCGATATTTCTGCTGCAGTAGAAGCGGAAAATTTAAGATAACAAATCTACTAAAAAAAAAAGATAAACATAGGTACTTCAGTGATTTAAGAGATTTTGTTCTATTATGTTGCCAACATCGACTTTGAACTGGAATATTTAAGATTATACAAATAAGACATACTGTCTATTTATCCATATGCTTTTCATAATTATGGTAATCTGCTTTCTATATCACTTCAAACAATTTTAATAGGATTTCATTTTTCATGTTAATTATACATAAAGACAGTATAAGTATACTGGTTTCAATGAATTTTTGCTACGGTAATATCTGAGCTTACTTTGGTTTTATTTGTAAAAGTATTTATATATTTATATCTATATATACATATAATTTTTAAAATAAATAAATGAATATCTAAAAAGTATTTATGACCGCATCACATTTTAAAATCTAATCGGCCATTTCATCTCAGAATTAATTTTTGGAAAAATCTGCATAAAATTTACAATTTTAAAATGATTGTGGGGAAAATTGTGATTTTTGAATGATTTAAATTAAAACTCTGACGTTCTTATAATTTTAAAAATTAGAGAGATAATACCAGCATTTATAATTTTTTTTTCATTTATGTAACTAAAATTCATAAATATTAATTTATAAATAAAAGTAAAAGTATTCTCGATATCATTTTTTAAGGAAGAATGCGTAATAATCAAACAGGAATTATTTAAATTATACATATTTATTTATATTACATATAAAAGCTGATGATAATACATACATAGTTACACTATACTTACATACATATAAAAACAGATGATAATACATGCATATTTAAACAATATTTGCACAATATATATGTATACTTAGATGTTTGATAGCACATTCATATTTACATAATGAGGATATGTGGCTTCCATTGCTATCCTTTTTTGTACTTGAGTCATTAACACAGTGGAGTGACCAGTGAAATTATACTTAAAGATACGTAAACAGGAATCTAAATAAAATGATAGTTTGAGATTCTTAAAAATACGATTGTATTATACACAAGTATAAAAAAAAAAACTATTCATTCTCTAATTTCACAAAAAGATTAATGACTTTGTAAAAAAAAAAAAAAAAAAAAAAAAAAAAAAAGTTTGGACAAATTGCTGGAAATGCATGTCAGTAGAAAATAATGAAATCAGTTGGAACCTAATCTCAAAAAGATGATTATAGTCGTGTATGAAAAATGGATCAATTCTCTTTCCAGTGTCTTAAACAGGGTTCATACTTATCCCCCCCCCCCCCCAAAAAAAAAGAGCTTGAACATTCTGAAAGTGATCATCTATAGAATAAGCTCACAATCTGCTATTCCCAAAATGAAGAAAAAAAATTGGTTGCCTGTAAAGTCGGTATACGGGCGAAAGTTTTACGTGACAACGACTTTGAGTTGTAAAATAATTTTAATGTGAATATTCATTCGTATAGTAGGAAGAAGGATGAAATAATAGTAACAATTTAAAACATTTATTTATACAAAGAATTATATTTAAAACATTAATTTATACAAAGAATCTCGCACTGAATTTCATATTAACAAAATTTTATTTTTACCTTTACACATACATACGTATTTATATACAAATATACATACAATAACTTGCAATACACTGTGTTTGTTAAACACATTTTACTTCATGTTTATTGATGTCAAATGTTGAATTTTGTAAACAGCATATTAAAGAATTTTTCAATGAGCAGAATATAACTAAAGTAAAATGGCTTTCACTAATCACATATCATTAGTTTTCCATAATATACCACCGAATTACGAAATAAACTACACTTATTTTCTTTGTACTTTATACTAATAACTAATACATAACGTATTTCGTCTTAGTTTGATACTATCTAAAATTCCTATTAAGCACCGCCCCTTCCTTGCAGCGAATTCACATTCACGTTCAGAAAATGGTCCCACAAGTGACCGGAAAAAGTTAAGAGAAAAGTGAGCGCGTATCGTGAGCGGAGCGTGACGTAACGTAACGCAGTTTCTTGAAGTGTCTCCCGGCAAACCAATTTACAAGACGTTGTCACGTCAAAAAAAAAAAAAAACCTTGAGAATTTTTTGATGTATTTTCCGGTATGTAAAACTTTTCCATGCCAACAATTAATGGCAAACCCAGGCTATTTTTGGTAGGTTGCTCCAAGAATTTAATTTAATTTAGCCTTTATAATTTTATTCACTCTTTGAAAAGAGTTATGCTTAATACTAGGTTACAAGTGCCAATATAAATTAAAAAATGAACTTTATTTAACTTGATTTACTGTTCGACTATTGTCAAATCTCATGATGTTAGAAGCTGTGTCTAGTGACTGAATGGATGTTGAATTGCCTTTAATTTCCCAGAGTAGCCAGTCGTTTTGGCAGGTCTTCCCATGTTTGGGGATTTTTTTTTTTTTTTTTGGTATTATCCCCAGCGTTTCCCCTAATTTTTTGCAAACTAAAATTTATCACCTGATTTTTCCCCGAATCCCATAATTCCCTGATGAGCAAGAACCCTGTTAAATAATCCTTTTGTTTTTATGAACTCTATAATAATCTGCCTGATTCGATGAACTCATGTAAAGCATGATAAATGTCTTCGACTCTTTCCCACAATCGCTGGAGTCGTGTATTTGCTGTATCTAAATGTCTGTAGATGTTGTTTTGTTCTCTGACAACATCTTCGGCTGCTTCCCGAAGTTCCAGGAAATCTCCGGTCAGTGCTTCTATTCGCATACCCGTGTTCCTGTTATTGATACTGCCTCCGATACCATTTTGGGGGACATCCATTAGAGTATCAGAGATTACTCTGCGAAACACAAGAATTTCGCTTCTGCATATGGGACAACGGAAGTTGTACGACAACCAGGTCAAAAGGCAAATTTCGTGGAAGATATGTTCACAAGGCACCGGTTCTGCTGCGTCTTCTTTCTCGATTTCTTCTAAGCAGATGGAACATGTTATGTCAGGATCCTTATTTTCGGTTTTTTCTTCAGTACTGTTAAGCCGGTCTCCATAGTTTTTGCAGTGTTCCACGTCCATGTTGAAAGAGAGCAAGAAATTTTCGGTACAGATCTGAAAAAAAACAATTTAAAACTATGTCAAAGGTGGAAATCGTATGAAACGGGTAGACTAGAAACATTGAGTTATTTAAGTTTGAAGTAGTCGAAAAATAATATCTGGTCATAAATCAAGTGCTGGCAAAGAAAGTCGCTTAAGACTGTTCTCAATGGTAGACGGAAAAAAGCGCACCGGAAAAAAGCACCTCCTAAAAAAAGCGCACCGAAAAAAAAAAAAAAAAAAAAAAAAAAAAAAAAAAAAAAAAAACGCACTTTTTTACAAATAACATATTTAGACAAGTCTGATAGTAATACACATGGTTAATATTAGAATATAAACAATAGATTGATATGATAATTTTTTAAAATGTGAGCCTCCTTGTTCTCTCGGGATTGAGATTGGGGGAGGGGGTGTATTTAAAAGTTATCTCAAAACATTTCATGGAAAAATAACGATGAATTTTTTTTTATAAGGTATGGAGAATTAGAATATAAACACTAGGTACTTATATGTATATATTTCAATCTCCCTTGTTCTTCTGTGGGGCGCGTGGGGGGGGGGGGGGGATCTGCAAACTCCGAATCTATCTCCTATATTTGTTTATTTTTAATATTACTAGTACACCGAACCCGGGGTTCCCGGGTCACAAAGTAAAGATGAAAAACTTTTTTAAAATTTAAAATTGGAAAGTCTAATAATTTTTTTCTGCGTAATAGGCTTTTTAAACTGCCAACTAATTCCAAATAGCAATTTTATATGAAACATATTATTTATGTAATCATATACAGCTTTGAAAATTATCGGTACTTCCGTATTAGCAGGGCCGTAGCTAAGGGGGCGCTATGGGCGGCTCAGCTCCCCCCCCCCTGGAAAAGATTCCAAGGTCACTCAATGAATTTCTGCTCCGAAAATTCAAATGAAATACTGTTTAAAAATCTAATTGAGTTTTGAAACCTTTTCAAAGTTTTGCAGAGTTACTAAATTGTATCTAAAATAAGTGTTTCAACTCTCCCTCATCCTATTTGGACATATGAAGCTAACATGATGGGCTGCTTTGCACCAGTTATACACTCAAAACTTTCATCATGTACTTTTCTAAGCATAAAATGAAGTTATTTTAACAGTTGAATAAGAAACATAGTACCTACAATGTGAATATGCACTAATTTATCTTTCTGCGTCAGAGAGAGAGAAAAAAAAACTATGAGCCCCCCTACATTCTCTTGAGCCCTCCCTATTGTTCACTACGGCCTTGCGTATTAGACGCAAGATAGCAGTTATTAGCCAAAGATTTCGCCAAAGAATAAAATTGCTTTCTCAGTTTTTAAAAACAACTAAGAAAATATGACACCCAGATATTCTTTAAAATACATTTTTGTAAAGGTTAATTGATGTATCTTTTGTAAAGTAAGTTTACAACGAACTAAAAGTCACTAAATTCATAGATAAAAACGAAATAAAACCAACAACATTCACCGGGTTTTATAGCCGAAGATGTATTGACATAACAGGTTTTAAATTACTAATTTTTTTCAGTTGCTATGGAAAAAATGACAACTAAAATATACAGTGATCTGTTATTTCCCATGGAGAAAAGAGATAGATGGAGGTGCAGTATGCGATTAAAATGGTTTGATGGGCGTTATTCTTCCAATTTAAGTCTCTCATTCGACCCAAACAAACAGCTAACAAACAGCATTTAAAAGTGCATTTTTTTCTCTAAAGATGGTATAAAGATTGAAAACGTGCAATGTCTAGAAGTTTAAAAATTTACAATAGCGAAAATTGCAAAACCAAAATTTCATCGGAAAGTGTTGCCATTCAAAACATGATGTATGCGTTACGCACAGATACGTTTGGCCTTTATTATATAGATTTATAATTATAAATATGCATAATAATTTATATATTGTATAGTTATTATTCTTCTTATTATTATAAAATTACATATTAATAATTCATATAATATAATAATGATAAATAAATAATTATATAATAAATAAATTATAAATAATAATAATAGTTAATAGCAATAAATAATTTATCATAAATAAATAATAAATTAATAATGCATAAATATACATTAAATATAAAATTAAATAGGAATAAATGTATAAATAAATATAATAAAATGTTAAACATTATACTCATTAACAAAAATTTATTTAAAAAATGATAATATTTTATTAACTCATAGTAATATAAACTCATATTTATTTTTTAACTCAGTCTTCCTTGTTTATCTGTTGTGGTGGTGGGGGGTATCTACAAACTACGAATCTATAATCTATCACGGCTTTAGACGATAACATTTTGTCGAGATGCTTTCTAAAATCTAGGAAAAAAGTTATCGGAAAAACAAAACCGCAAAAAACTGACAAGGAATTGATAAATATTGAACTTATTTATAAATAAGTGATAAAGACTAAAGTGGTAACAAATGTCTCATTTATATCATTCTCGCAGGACAGCGGCTCCCAACTTTTGACACGCGTACATTTGGGGATACCTAGCGAGTTTGCTGGAGGTACTTGACAATGGAATCAGTAATGGCAGATAATAAAATAATATCATTTTTAAATAAATTCTTGTTAATGAGTATAAATTTTAATATTTAATTTTATTTATTTACACAATTATTTTTATTATGTCCTAAGTTAATAAAATATCATAATTTTTTTAATCAATTCTTGTTAATGAATCTAACTTTTAATCCTTAATTTAATTTATTTATGCATTTATTTTAATTGATTTACTATGAGTTAATAAAATATTATCATTTTTTAAATGAATTTTTGTTAATGAATATATTTTTTAATATTTAATTACATTTATTTATACATTTATTTTTAATTTTATTTATGTTTAATTTTACATTTAATTTATATTTATGCATTATTAATTCATTATGTATTTATTATATATTATTTATTATTATTATATTGTATTAATATATTAATTATTATATATTATACATACATATAAATGTATAAATATAATTTAAAATTTAATAAAATATTAATTTGTAATTTTAATATTTAAATCATTATATATAATTATAATTATAAATAATAAAATTATAAATAATTCTAAAAAATAAATATAAGAAATAGATTCGGAGTTTGTAGTCCCCCCCCCCCCGCTTCACAGAAGAACAATGGGGACTGAATTAAAAAATAATTTAAGTACTTAGTGTTTATATTCTAATTCTCCGTACCTTACAAAATGTTATTTTCGAAACAATGACAAATTTTGTGAAAACTTTTAACGCCCCCCCCCCCTCCCAATCTCAGTCCCGAGAAAGCAAGGACGCTTAAATTTCAAAAAATCATCTCAACCTAGTGTTTATATAAGATTAACTGTGTGTATTATTATCAGACTTATTTAAATGTGTGATTTGTAAAAAGGTGCGCTTTTTTCCGGTGCTCTTTTTTCCGTGATTCGTTCTCAACTGCTCTGCTCAATAAGCGCAAAACATTTTGACACATTTACAAATTCACTTTTGATAGGAAATATATAAAACTCGAAATTCTGACTATGGAAGCGATTTGGAATCCAGCTGTGTTTTCCACTTTTTGATCAATAAATTATCTATTGAGATACAAGTAATTTTAAATTACGTTATAAAGACGTTTTTCTCCCTTTTATGAATGATTATTCTTCTTTCGTGCGGAAATTTGTTTCAAAATGCCAATTTTTTCTGAAAAAATCTGTTGTGTTTGAAAAGAAAAAAAAATTTGATTAGGTAGTATTTGAACAACAACACCTGCTAGTTTCATCCACTTAATTTAAATTTATGTTGTAATGTCACCTTTTTGGATTTAAGAACAGCCTTAAGTATTTTAAAAACTGTTAAAAAAAAAAAAATCCTTACCTGATATAGGTGTGGATTATCTAGCAGATGAGATTAGAAGCGATTTCCACTTAGATGCATTGCACAGTCGCTGCAAAGTGATATGTGTGGAATCGCTATTGCGGGTCTCAACACGATTAAGGCAACGTTAAGTCATCCGTAATCCTATGAAAGAATGAAATCCTGATGTTTCCATGTGTGTTTTGAGAAATTTTCAGTTTCGTGTGCACTACAAGTAGATAAGTATAACATACTTATCTACTTTGAATAAATCGAAAATACAATAAAATTCTTTTATTGTAAATATTTTTTGCTTTTGCAACTCCATCAAAAAATATTTTTGGCATCATCAGAAATTACTATTCTTTTATAATTTACTCTCGTTACAAACTTTCAAATAATATTTTAATTTTATTGAAAAAAAAAAAAAAAAAAAAAAAAAAAAAAAAGGCTATACGATATGTATTTAGGGAACAAAAATTTTAGTTCATTTGAGACCAGGAGTGGGAAAGTTCCAAATGAAAGATGCAAACAGATGGACCTACAAACTCTTATCAGTATCGGCATTCTTTCTTGTGGTGACGCGGTGTTTTGATCTTTAAGGACTAGACAAATGTAACTGCTCTGAAGTTAAACTTTTTTCCTGGAACTCCCTTTTGTTACTCCCCACTTGCGGTTTATTGACAATACAAAACGGGGGAGATACAATGGTCAGGGAGATCACAGGGAAAGATTCCCCTCCTACACTTGGATTGAAGTTCAACTAGAAAGCTCGTTAACATCAGATGCGCTGCCTGCGGACTTAAAGGTGCCGCCTGCTAACCGCAAAAAAACTTTGTGTGTGTATGCAGCCTTAATGACTTTTTAGAACAAAGGGACAGATGCCCGATGCCCTGCAAAACAGGAACCTTTCTTTCAAGTAAGATTGTGTTCCTTATCTCATGACTTATAGTAGATTTGCCCTTCTTTTGTGAATAAACCGCAGAACAATTCTCAATAAAAGATTTTCTAGAACACCGGAGAAAAATTGCAAAACAAGTGTATGCCTGCAGCTTTCTTGTCATTTTACGAGTGGTTTTTGTAACTGGGGCAAAAGTAAGTGAATTTGTGAGCAATCATGAAAATTACTGGGTAGGAAATATACCACAAACTTTATATTTTGATTTGTTCGTATTATTTGACACCAAGACCAAGTGTCATAGTGTAAACACGGCACCAAGTTATTATTCAACAATAAAGCTTTCGTCTGCTGTACGTTTTCGTTGTTTTAGTTACTTAACGGTGTTCTTAACTGATCCGCTCAACAAGCGAAAAACGTTTTGACACATTTACAAATTCATTTTTTAACAGTAAGTTATAAAATTTTCATGCCTGACTAGGAAAGCGATTTCGAATTGAACTTATTTTTCCATTTTATGATCATTAAATTACTTATCGAGTTATAAGCTATTTCGATGACGCAATCACCCGTTTTTCTCCTCCTTTTCGACCGGTTTTTCTGCTTTCGTCGGGAAATAGGCTCAAAAGTGTCAAATTTGAAGGCTTGTTATGAAAATCTATTGTGTTTTTTTTTAAAAACAAAAGAATGAGTGCAATTAGACAGTTTCTGATTAACAACACCTGCTATTTTCATGCATTTCCGAACAAAAAAATTAATATATGTGTCACAAAGTTGCCCTTTTTTATTTAAGAACACCCTTAAAGGAGAGATGAGCGAGGCAACTTACAATTAAGGGTAGGGGTTGATGATATTTAAATTATTTATCACCTCAAAATAACATATATTGCAGATATTTGTTAAAATAGATTACATTCGCGAGTTTAAAAATTTTAAAAATGTGTGTGAGAGGGATATTGGTAAACACGGGAAATAAAAATTGCAGGGTGAGAGTGGTTTAGATGAAATTTCTAAAGAAAACAAAAATTGAAGTCTGTGAAAATACGTAAGTTTTTAACTCCCTGTCACTGGACAAATTTAACATTTATTTCGCTATCACTATGATATTTTAACAAATTCTTTAATCTTTCTAAATTAAAAAAAAATTAAAAAAAAATCCAAATGATGTAGCAGCCCCGTTAGATTTCATGGCACGGAAGTTGCAAATCCTTAGATTTATCAAAATCTAAATAAAGTTTATTACTTTCTTTGGCTTATTTTCATAATTCCAAATTTCTGACTTTTCCTCACGAAGGACAAATTTTC
The DNA here is from genome assembly GCA_964019185.1 of Maratus speculifer. NCBI lineage: Eukaryota > Metazoa > Arthropoda > Arachnida > Araneae > Salticidae > Maratus > Maratus speculifer. The sequence continues at coordinate 1,647 of CAXHSM010001237.1, read as the reverse complement.
CTAACCTTTCCAGTCAATAAAAAATTGCTGATTTTTTTCATGTTATCTATGTGACTTCTTGATGTCCTTGAAGTTTTTTAACCGACTTCAAGGAGGAGGTTATGATTTCGACCTGTATGTATTTGTTGTTCACGCATAACTTTCGTAAATATGAACCGATTTTGATAATTCTTTTTTTGTTTGAAAGCGTATGGGGCCCATGTGGTCCCATTCGAATTTCAAAAAAATCTGTTGATTAGAACTTTAAAAAAAATTAAAACATTAAAATTCAATATCTTTTCGAAGCAATCGACCAATTAGAAACGTTCATTTTTCATTCTTTTATGTTACACTTACATAGACACACGATCTTTTCAAAGAGTGAAACTCTAACTGGACAAGGGTCACATTTTTCAACAGTGTGCACTGTAAAAAAATTGACCCTTTTGCTGCATCACCAGCTCCCGTTTTTATATAATATCTCTCTCTTGACCCATGAGAATTCTCCACAATACACTGTTAAAAATCTGCTGCATTTTGCTGCAACGCACTCCCTTGCTTGTATAGAAAACGGTTACTTGGCCGTGAAATGGAGCTTTCTCATTGGTTGGAATAGAGATATTATATACAAGCGGTGGAGTGCGTTGCAGCAAAATCAGCAGATTTTTAACAGTGTAGGCTGAAGTAATCGTTTTCTAAAAAACAGTGGAGTGACGATACAGCAAAAGGGACAAACTTTGTACATTGTACACTGCAAAAAAATTTGATCCTTTTGCTGTATCGTCACTCCCCCGCTTTTATAGAATATCTCTCGTTTGACCCATGCGAATGCTCCATGATACACTGTTAAAAATTTGACCCATTTGATGCAGCGTCACACTACAGCTTTTATAGAATATGTTTTTTATGACCAATGAGAATGCTCCATAACACAGTAAAGTAATCATTTTCTATAAAAGCGCTGGAGTGATGATGCAGCAAAAGGGTCAAAGTTTTTGTAGTGTAGTTGGGACAAAAGCGTCTGTAAAAGAAATATTTGGAAATCAAATGGTGTCACTCTCTTATAGAGGCAGCCAGGTATAGGTTATGAGTTTCAGATTCCTCGTCGAATACGCCACCGCTCATTTCCGATTACAGTGTCACTGTAAAAAATGTGACCCTTTTGGTGCAACGTCACTCCCCTGCTTTTGTAGAATATCTCTCTTTTGACCCTTGAGAATGCTTCATAATTGGGTGAAGTAATCGTTTTCTATAAAAGCAATAGAGTGATGATGCAGCAAAAGGGTCAAACTTTGTACAGTGTAGGATTCCTCGATATGAATATGACGACACATGGAGCACAGTATATAATTGGTTGAAACGATTCTGGACAAAAACGAGTCACCAAGCATCTTGTTCAGCGGGCAATTTTCGTCAATCTTGTTAACGTCGCATACGCGTACAATCGAATTCTTCCAGAAAATCTTCGTCAAATTCTATAATAAAAAATGCCTGGCATTGCAATGCATTGTTAAAAATTTGAAACTTTTGCTGTCACTTCATCGCTTTTATAGAATATCTTTATTTTGACTAATGAGAATCCTTCATAATACATTTAACTAATCGTTTTCTATATAAGCGGTGGAGTGACGATACAGCAAAAGTTTCAAATTTTTAACAGTGTAGTTG
>CAXHSM010001236.1:0-37999 GCA_964019185.1 Maratus speculifer | reverse complement strand
AAAATTCGTAATTAAATGCATAAAAAATGATATTTGGTCAAAATTTACACATTAAATAAGAATTATAACATCCTTCTCTATTCAACGAATTTCTCTACACTGAGAAACATTTGTGGAAACGTTACTCCGTAAAATTGGTGGCAGCATTGCCGCCTCCAATTTTATGGAGTATTTTAACCGTTAAAACCGGTGTAACATTGTCATGTTACACCAGTAATATATGTTTAAATTACACCATTGCATATGTGAAAACAATTACTCCATGAAATTGGAGGCAGCATTTGCCCCCATTTTTACACCAATTGTATGGAGTAACGTTTGCACAAATGTTTTACAGTGCATATAACGAATTTTTTACTGGAACAATGGATTTCGTTATATAGAGACTCGACTGTATATGGATAATTCCGGGAGGTTTTGCTTCGCCAATTCCATAGCCAATAATAGTTATGTTTGTCGGCCACTCTTGCTTTCGAAATGTTACACCGTTACTGATTGTCCTTTTCCAATGAATGAACTCGCTGAGCGTCTTGCAAATGGGTAAAATTGCAATGTTGTTTTCACTGCATTTTGTTTTAAATCCTACAAAAATACGATTCTTTTAACATTACACTTAAAAAAATCTTAATTACAAATATGAATGTAGTCCTTGAGCGTATTAATCATTTTAAATATATTGATAATTCATTAAATCTATAGACTTACAGTGGGGGTCAGAATTATAAGAACAATTGAAAATTGCGCAGAAAAAAATTAGTTCTGAACTAAATAAAATGAAATTTATACACAAAAGGCTTTTCTATGCTAGAAATCATTGTAGAATTCAAAACATTGGAAAACGCAAAATAAGAATGTTTTGTCACAAGTAACAAAATATGTCATTGTAAAAATTGGACAAAATTATAAGGACAAATGAATGTTTTTGCATGAAACACACTGGTAATTAATAGTATCCCCACTTTTTCTCAATCACTTTTATCAGTCTTGACGACATGGAATTTGACAATTCCTTTAGAACGTTCTTGGAAGATTTTGAGTAATCTTTTTCGATGGAAGATATGAGTTCTTGCTTGTTTTGAGATTATATACCATTTTTTGCATACTTTGTGTGCCAGAATACCCAACAGATTTTTTTTACTGGATTGAGATCAGGACTTCTGGATGGCCAATCAAGTAGTTTCACGGAATTAGCATTATACCACGAGTTTGAAGTTTGGACAACATGAGCCAAGGCATTATCCCGCTGGAAAAAATAGCCTCCAATCGCTATTAACGGTGCTTATGGTAGAAGATTATCGCCCAATACATCAATGTAACTCCCAGAATTCCTCCTACCCTGCACAAAAACTATTGGAGTAGTTCTGCCAGATTTGAAACCTCCCAGGCCGTTACTGAATCACTTCGAAATACATGCTTTGAGAAAATCGTTTGTTCTCTACGAAGATCATACTAGAAGTTGCAAAAACAATCTAGTCTATCCAAATTAATCTTTTTCTCATCGGAAAATACAGAATCCCACTTTCCCCCCCATAGTATTGCTGTTTTTGACAAACTCCATCCTCAGTCTTTCATGAACTTTTGTAAGATGTGGTCTTGACACATGTTTACTACAGCAAACCTTTTTTTTTTTTGTTTTTATAAAACACGTCGAACAGTTCGAGCACTTGCATTCTAAGTTCAATTCACGTTTTTTCCCGTTTTTCGGAGCAAGCTCGTCTTATTATCATTCTTTCCCCTCATTCAGTAAGAGAAGATAGCCTGTTTCTATGTCTTTTCCGTCCATATTTACCGTAATTTTAAAGATAATTGTAAATAACCGTTCTTGATCTATTAAACATTGTAACAATTTATCATACAAAAAGTCCTGAATTTTGAAATGCATCATTTTTCCTTTCAGAAACTCCTAAAGGTTTTCACCTTGCGGCTTGATTGAAAAACAGAATAATACGATCCCAAACGGTTACTATGCATTTATATCGTCTGGAAATTCCGTGTTCAGAGCAAAAAACATGCAAATTTTACTTTTTAGAGCACACAAATACAGTTTTTCTTATAATTTTGTCCAAAACCAATGGCCTGTATAAATTTATAATACATTTTATGAATATGAATTTACCACATATTTTTATAAAAACATGCAAAAATAATCCTCATTTTTCATTGGTTTTTCATTTATTAAATGTGCATAAGTCTCCCGCCAAATGTAACCAAGGTATAGCAATTTTTGCCTTGTCCTTATAAATATGACTACGACTGTATATTATCTTAAATATTGCTTATATTGCAGTGAAACTGGAGTTTAGTGAAAGGAATATTACGTTCCAAACACTTAAAGGGTAAAACATCTCACAGAAAATAAGTCATATTTTCTGTTTTAAAATATTGGCAGTCACAAATTGTAGCATTTGACTTACACTACATGCATCCATGGAAAAACCCGTATTGTTTATCACTTATAATTATTATCAAACATATTTATACATTTATAGATGGATAGAATTCAATAGTTTGAAAAAGAAAGTTTTCGTAATTTGAATGTCGATTTGGGGAACATTGGCTTCATCTAAAATTTTCAATAAAAATACTATAATTTGTTTTTCTATATAGAGAATTTTAAAAGAAAAAACTAAAAAACATAAAATGAACGCATAACAATCCAGTGTCATACATTTCAAAACGGGAAAAATGACTGAAACATAACACCTGTAAAGTTATCCAAAGAAAATATATCAAGTAAAAATGTTCACATTTCCCTGATATACTACCCAGTTCTTGAATAAACAGCGTAAACATGCATAAAATGGAAAATATCTTAAAAAGAATCCTTACTGTTCTTATTGTTGGGAAAACTGGGTAATATGATCTATTTCCGATATTTCTGTTTTCAGTAACACTGAGAGAATATAGGAAAAGTTATAAAAATAAAATATTTTTTTGCGTTAGGAAAATTAGTAATTTGAGTTGACTATTACTTTCTAATAGTGAAATATGTTGAAACAATATGCGTAAAGATGGAGTAGTATTTGGGAAATATATTTTAGAAATTTGGGATATCAGGTGGAAAATCTTTTTTCAAACAAAAATATATAAATTTTGTAAATATATATTAATTTTTAATTTTTGTACACTATAAATTGTTTTAAAACTTGTTTTCGAATGGTTTTATTTTTGAATGATGTAAAAATACGGATATTTAACCCTTTCGGGTCTGGTGTACTACTAATAATGCATGTCTTATTATTGAGTTTTATTTTGTTTTAACAAAATTTTTTGTTACTGTTTATAAGTCGTAATGTTAGTATGTGTCTGTGCATTTAATATGTGATTAAATTAACGTTTAGACATTTGGTAATAATAACAATAATAATAATAATTAATATTTGTATAATTATCTTACCGTAATAATAACTCGCTCACCATTTGCGATTCTTTTATTTTAAGCCTATATTTCTTCCTTTAAATTTAAAACTAGTCGTTGGGATGTCACCGTAATACTTACCCATCATTATATAAAATATGAAAATGAAACGCGTGTAAACTATCTAAGGCAATTTCAAAATAAAATTTAAACGCATAATTAAATAATTTTAATATACATAATAATGCTCTATTAATGAATTGCTGATGAGCCAGTTTCAACAAATTATATAAAACGCAAAAATACTCAAGTAGCACCGGATTGCGTAAAAGAAACATCCTTATAACTCAAAAATAATAATCATATTAACTAAAAATTTACTGCGTCTGATTAAGCGTCTCATTTTCAATTGAAAAAATATCTGTGAATTGAAAATAGTAAGAAATACAGGGTCATGAAAAATTGAAGAATGTTGAAAATAGGATTACACATATCTCCGCAACTAATAATCCGATCGACATCGTTCTATATGCAAAATCTGTGTTATTTTATTGCCTTTTACGTCCATTCCTTAAAATAAAGAAATTCGAAAATTTTTATTTACCTTTCATCAGAAAGAATTTTTCGGGAGTCCGAAAACAATAGTTCCAGATAATCGAGGTTACTGATATTAAATATGCTTCGTACGATTATTACATACTAAATACATACAAAATTTCAAGTCGATATCTATATTTGTTCGGGAGATAGAGCGGTTACAGGCAGACAGACAGACGGACAGACAGACGGACGGATGGCAAAATTTTTTTTCTAAAAATATGTTTTTCGAAATCTTCAGTATCTAAAACGTGTAAATCCGACAAAAAAATTTTCGATTTTCAAAACGATTGCAAGCTTACCCTATACTACGTACGATGGGTAAATAATAAAAGTTACTTTTACGAAAGAATCATGTGTAATGGAGCACAAAAAGCATTAGAAAGTTGTAATATCAGTTAAAACTTCTTCTCTTATAATACTTTCTACGTATCTCCAAAAACTCTTCCTTAGCTTATTATCATACGAATATGAATTGAATTGTACGCAAAACAACAACATTAGTTTTGCTCCAGAAATTAAATTTTCGTTAAACTGTAATTAATTGATTTGGATAGATAGTGTTCATGCTATTAATACAAAAGCAATTTTTTCTAAAAATTGACAAAAAAAACCTGATTTGAAAGGGTTAATTTTAAAAAACAAAATTGTTTGAAAAATACGTCTCTGAAATTTAGGGAATGAGACAAACAAAAGAAAACAATGTTAATTTTCACTCAAACCTTCTTTAAAAGTTTTCATTTTGTATTTCTACAAGAGCATGCGGCAAAAAATAAGACTGCTTTTAGAAATTTGATTTATGATGAGTTGAAATTTCTGGTTTTATAGTGTTTAAATAAAGCGCCCAGAATCTTCCAAAAGATAGTATAAACCCTAAAAATTAAGATTTCTCCATGAAAACACGCATGTATATGTCAAAGGACCATATCTCAGTGATTCTAAATTGGGTTCGAACCCAGCACCTGCCGCCTACCAGATTCGAGAACAGAACTTCTCAGTCATTGGTGGGGGGTTCCGTAATTAAGATAGCAGTTTGGAGAATATTGACTTCATCTAAACTTTTCAGTTAAAATACTATAATTTATTTTTGTATGAATAAATTTCTAAAGAGAAACGAAGGAACGTAAAATGTTTTCGTTATTGGGATATCATTTTCATGGGTTTTTGTTTTTTTTTTTCGATTTTTCAAATAGTAAAATTTGCTTGCAAAAAAAAAAAAAAAAAAAAGAAAAAAAAAAGAAAAAGAAAGAAAGAAAAGAAAAGAAAAGAAAAAGAAAAAAATGAGAGAGAGAGAGAGAAAAGAAAAGAAAGAAAAGAAAAAGAAAAAAATGAGAGAGAGAGAAAAGAAAAAAAAAGATTTTCTGAAAAAAAAATGGCAAACACTTAAAATAAATGCATAAAAATCCAGAGTAATAAATTTCAAAATGGGAAAGGGGACTGAAATATAACACCTGTAAACTTATTCAGACAAAATATAGCAAATAAAAGTATTTCATATTTAGCTAATATACTGCCTAATTCTTGAATAAATTGCGTAAACATGTATGAAATGGGAAACATCTTAAGGGAGACCCGTACCCCATTTTCTGCCAAAAATCATCAAAAGTTCAAAAAAAATTTTTTTCTCAGAAAACGATAAAATACATATTTCCGAATATCCATACAAAATTTCAGAACTCGGGGACACTTGGAAGAGGTAGAAAATGAGATTTTTAAATTGTACTCACTATAGAGTTTAAAGTACTAGCGGCCATTTAAAACGTGTTTTCCTGAAAATGACTTTTTTAATATTTTGGCTAAGTTCAAAGTACTAAGGCTCAGTAGTAAAATGGTTTAAAAACAAAGTGTTTATGTTTTTAGAATCTTAAAAAAATTTGCAACAAAAGTAAAGAGAGATATTTTTTTAACTATTACTGAAAATTTTACATAAATTGGTAAACATGAAAATTATAACGAATTTAATGAAATTTACCATGCGTATTTTTCTTTATTTTTTTTAGTCGATTAAAATAGAAAATTAAAAATATCTCTCTTTAGTTCTTTTCTATATATTATAACACTATTTAAGAAATTTTAGTAATACCAAAATATTGAAAGTTAAATGAGGAGTAGTAATTTTAAAAAGTGTATTTTTCGACAAAAAAAAAAAAAAAAAATCATAAAAATCCCCATAAAAAATATATTTTTTATGGGGTGCAATAATTAGCAAAAAGGGAATTTTTTTGCTAATTATTCCTTACAAGACGATTCTTAAATAGTATACCAAAATTCATTACTTTAAAATCAATAATAAAAATTTTGGATTTTTTCTTACGGGTCTCCCTTAAAAGGAATCCCTACTCTTCTACAATATAAATGCAAAAATCGAATAACATGATCCATTTTTGTTTTTTCGGCAGCGCAGATAAAATATATTAAAAAGTATAAAAATAAAACATTTTGTGCGCTCAGAAAACTAGTAATTTGAATTTTGTTTTATTTTATAATGGTTAAAATTACAACCAGAAAAAAGTTTTGTTGAATCAACAAAAATTTTGTTTGAATAAAATATATATATATATATACATTGTTGACTTTTTTTTTTCAACTTTCCGTTTACAATTTTCATCCGAAATGCATAATAACGTAATAATAACATCATTAATCCGTCTGAATTTGAAAACTTTTTATTATCAAATAATTATATTAATTCTTTATAGTCAATTTTATTTTTAAAAATGTGTTAATATTTCTGTTTCTTAATTATTCTTAAAAAATAAGTCTTACTGAAGTAAATTAACTTTCTACGTTAGCTATTAATTGCCTTAACAATGTATAGTAGATAGTTAATTAAATTTGTAAGCTAACCATCTTTCCCTTTCACTCTTACTTACTAATTTAAAACTTTAAGCATCGTGAAAGTGAATCATCCCTTTTTAGTTAAACTATTAACGTTAATCTATTAACATATATCCAGCATAAAAAGCATTTAGAAATCAACTTTAGAAATTGCTTTGATAAAACCTTAATTATTTAAGTGTTAAAGGCAGACATGTAATGAATAAAGGACATGCGATAACGTAGAAGGTTTTACAAAAAAAAAAAAAAAAAAAAAAAAAAAAAAAAAAAAAAAATTAAGATGAATTTGTCAGTAGGAAGGTCGAAGTAAAGTATGGTTAGATAAAATAGAATTTAAAAGTTTCACATAAGTATCAGTAAACTAGCTATATTAAATTTGGGTAAAAAAGGTTATTTTAGCTGAAATATATTTGAAGGACACATGAAGTATAAAATGGTTCAAATTTTGTGTTTTAATTTGTCGGCTAAAAAATAGAGTACATTTTTTGGCTGAATGATTATGTACCTAAGATGGAAGGTTTTTAAATTTTATGTGTATATTTTTATAGCTTTTCAGCGAAATGTGATTTTTTAATGCTTTGTTACAATTTTCTAAAGTTTTATTTTAGGTAATGAGTTAAAATTTTAAAAATTGTTTAACTTATTTCTTTAAAAATATCTAACATTACTTGTTTGAATGAATTTTTTTAATAATGAAAAATATATTATTAATATTTTCTGATTTTTAAAATCTTTTAGAATTTTTTTTTTAAATTTTACATCTGTTAAGAGCTAAAATGAGAATCGCTTTTTGTTACTTTAAAATACCATGTGTTTTGACATCTTAACAAATTATTTGGTGATATATTTAACAGTTTTTAAGAAAAGTGTACCAAACACACAGGGTGTTTAAAAAATGTCACAGAAATAGGTAAAAAGTTAATTAGTTTTTGAAAACTAATTTATGCATGAAATTATTATTATTATTATTTTATTATTTATATATCGGACATAATGTCAATATTTACGGAAAAAATAAAATTTCATATCTTTATTTTTAAGTAATACATGATGTTAAATATTTTGCAAAATTTGCTTTATTTTAGATCTTAAGATGTTCTATATGCCCTTAAAAAATACTTTACGCATTAGTAACGGATATGATATAGATATGTGACCGTGTTATATATTAATGTATGTAATATATATATATATATATATATATATATATATTAAAGTATGTATAAACATGTTAATTGTTGATAAAAAAAATTCAATATTTTTCTCACTTATTTGGACATGAAGAAAATGCATTCAAAACTTTTAAATCATTTGACATAATACTTAAAGATGTATATTTAAAATATAAAAATTTTTGTTCTCGTTTTCAGTGTATTTTTGTCTTCAAGAACATTTTAAGTTTGAGTAGAAAAAAAAAGATTCTTTCGAACAATTCATTATATATTAATCCTAAATAGAAATACAAAATATAGATGGCAGCACACATATTTTTTCTTTTGAAGTCCTGCAATATTTTAAGAAACACCTGCGATTTCAAAGAAGAAGACACGTTGGAATGTAACGAATATTACTTTTTTGAACCCATTTTTGTTATGTTAGGAATCAAAAGGCAATCTTGATTTTTTTAAAGTACATCATGGACTTATTGAGCTTTATGATATACAATATTGCTAATGTCGAACCGATCCTTTATTTATTTTTTGTGGATAATAAAAGGAAAAATTATGATTTTAAATGTTATTTTGATTATTTTTTAAGATGAAGAAAATAAATGACAACTTTGAAACTTGGAAAACTCTATCATTATATATAATAGTATATTAAGCATCAATTTCGCAGAAGTTTTTTACCCCTACAAACTCAAATAAAACTCCCTACAAACTCAAATTTAATTTACCCTTCTATAGCATTCAATATTTCTAAAATCCTTCTAAAATTTATTAAACGTTTATGTAAATCTTCTCGTGTATTTTAATTAAATCACGAAAATGCTTTAGGAGATAAAATTTCCATGAATTCAGAATTCAGTAGATAAAGGGATATCATTATGCACAAATATACCCAAATATTGATATCGTAGTTTCGTCACTACATATCACTTTTCTTTCTTATTGTGTTCTTCTGCTGATTGCTTTACTGACTTAACTGTCATTGCTTTTTTAAAAAAAATTCGAAATGGCTTTTGGGGGGGATTATCAAATTTTTAAGTTAATCTCTGTTTGTCTTATCCGTACCGTTCTTACGCTGACAAAAACACCAAATGCATCAGTTCAGGATACTACTACGTTATCCCGTCGACCAATTTCGCCAAGTTATTCAAATCGCCAAACTCATAGCCAAATTATACATAATGACGTAATTTTCATTTTAAAAATCGAAAAAAACCCCCAAATAATTAGTAGAATATCGATAAAAATTCAAATAAAAAAGTCGAAATAAAAATCACTTAAACGCGTTTTAAACACATGTATTGTATTTAGTGTTATTCAATTCGACATTCACGAACCTTCCATTATTGGCATTTAATTTTATATTTTGGCGATGGTTTTTTGGTCGACGGAATAACCAAATTGTACTCAATTCAGTTATAAAATGCGCAATTGGACTTTATTGCTTTCTGAAGGATTTTTTTTCTATTATTAATAGCTGCTTTGCCCTTTCTCCAGTCTTTTCCATGTCATTTTTGTGCAGATTGATTGCTGATAGGGTAATTAACATTTTCGTACCTATGTTGACACATTTCACCAGATTCGTACGCAATTGCTGCATACAAAAGAATATTTTCTCTAAATTTTCCCTAAATATTTCCTCTTTTTAGGAGACCAGTCCTTACTGTCATACTTATTTTTTACAGTGTCAAAAGACCTAAATTATACAAGTAAATATTCCAACCGTGATTACACTTCAGTAACCAAATTTATTTTTCATAATGAAATAGCCAATCTGAACTTTTCTGCCATTGAGCACTAACTTCTAATTAGAAGTTCATACTCAAAAGTATGAACTTCTGAGTGGTGTTACGTATTTTTGATCAACCGTTCAAAAATAACAAGCTTAGATTTTTGGTACTCATTATTGGTACTCTAACAAGATTATTGGTACTCAAAAAGATTACTTTTGTTGACTAGTCGTAGCTTTGGCTGGTGTTGCATGAATGGACAAAAGCAGTTGCATGTCGCCAGTTCAAAAATAAAAGCTGATCAGTCGTCCTCTTAAAGATGATTCCTGTTGGCTAGTAGTAGATTTTACTAGAATCCAATTCTTCAATCTAAATATAAATTCTTGCTTTAAGCCACTACGCTAGCCGGGGCGAATGATTCCTATTTTATTATTTTCTTTGGTTATGAAAATCTAGTTTTTTTCCTATTTTGTCTTAATGCCTTCTGTCGCGTTAGGTTCTTTTGTACCTAGCAGGTGCGGCTCTAATGCGGATTTTTATATTTATAACGCCCATTGTCGTGGTTCTGGCAGTATTATCTGTGGCTGAATTCTGTTTATAAAAGAACTTAATAAAGGCGACCGGGAGGGACATTATGATCTACCGACTTGGTTTCCTTATCTGAGTGGTACCTCTTAAGCAAACAGCGATCTCAAGAATCAGTGCTTCTTTGTCTAACTGCAAGTAGCACAACTTTCCTTTTTATGCAAATATTTGACCTCTTTTTATGGTGTGATATTCAAAATTAAAATTAATTTAATTTAATATTTAAACTACTATATATGCTTGATATCTGCGAATTTTAACATATTTTAAAACCCTTCAAAATAGAAAAAACTTAAAATCTGAAAGTATCCACAATTTTCACCACCGCTGTATAAAGTAGGAAAACACATGCGAGACTTTTACAAGATTGAGCAGAGCAAGTTTATTTGTGAAAAGTAACTTGATGATTTCAAAAAGCCATAATTTTATAATGAACATGTACGCGTTAGTTTTCGAAAGAGAGTTTGTCTTTTAGCATTTCAAAAACTCGACTTTTCATACCCGCATTGTAGTCTGTAATGTAAGAGCAGATTTACGGTCGACAACCGCCAGTTAGCGACTAAAAGTTTTGACTTGGCGGCTAATTTTCGGCATCTAAGTCGCCATTCTTTGACGAATTTTTTGTTTTTTCTTGCGATCATTTGACGAAAATCATGTTTTTCTACAATTTTTCCTGACGCGAATCCCATGTTTTTTATCACGATCCTCTGACGAAAAATGCATGTTTTTAGCGATCCTCTAACCAGAATCAAGTTTTTCGCGAATATTTGATGAAAATCATGTCATTTTTAATGATCCTTTGAGGAAATAAACTTTTCTTGTGCGATTTTTTTAATAAAATTAGCGTTGTTTCTTACTTTTTCTTAGAAATTAAACCATGAAGGGGGGCTGGAATATTTAAGTTTAAGTTCCACTGGCTCCTTAAAACTTCTGGGAATCTGCAGCTATCGTCTGTAGCCATCAGATTTTGTGGCGTTTCAAATTCTAAATATCATCTCTCTGCTTCAAGAAACCGTCAATTTTTTTTCTGAGTACACCTGAAAATTCTACACTTATACCTATGCAATTTGCTGCCATCGCTCACTCAGATTTTAATGTTGGTGTATGACCAATGAAACAATGAAGGATATAATATTCCTGGAGGGTATTCGGAAAATCTTTGGCTTTATTGTGAATATATAAGTAGAATGCTAAATTCATCTTTAAAAAGTTGAGCTTTAACTTACATTGTATGTAAACTACTTAATAGATGACAAAGTATTTAGAAAAGGCATTGCATTACTTTAATTCTTAGTACTTTCAACTGTAAATACTTTCTTCATCAAGGAATACAAAAATACTGTTATTTACATCTGATTTTAAAATAAAAAACAAGACATTTAAAAACATTTTGTATTCTTTGATGAAAGCAGTGTTTACAATTGAAAGTACGAAGATTCAAAGTAATGCAATGCCTTTTTAAAGTACTTTGTAATCTTTCAAAGTACCGTGATTTCCGGCGTATAATCCGCGGATCAAACAATTCTTTTTTGACCCTGAAATTTTATTTAGTAATTGAAGCCAAATATTTACCGCGATCTAAGATGTTACACTTTGTTTCAAAAATTTTCTGGGTCAAAAAATGACTGTTTGATCCGTGGATTATACGCCGGAAATTACGGTAGTTTACGCATAGTGTAATTTTCAGTTTATTGCTTCATTGTATTGGCACAAAGAGCAGTGCCTCTTAATGAAAATCTTACATATTTCGATTTCTGTTCAGAAAGGATAAGACTGTAATCCTATGGTAAATGTGCGAAAGTTGAGACCCATTTCATTGAAAAATACCCAAACCATGTTGATGAAATTTGGAGTCCGTAATCACTGTATGATGCTTAAGAATTATGGCAAACGGTTTTTTTACTGAGACTAAAACTTTTTATTTTAGAGGAATAGCAATTTTTCAGACTTATTTCTCTAAAACTAATTATTATTATTTTTTTTTAATATCCTGCCACAAATGATCTTATATATATTATTTACCATCAAACATTATTTTATTGAAAACGCTCGAGTATTTTACGGGTGAATTGGTTTTTACCTGAAAAAAAAACAGTTTTTTGGAAAGCTAATAATCTTAAGCACTTCTAACTTGTGAGAAGGTCTAGCGCAGTTTTACTATACACATGAATTAAAGTACATAGAAACACTCGGATAAAATTTAATTACATATAATATATGAATATGTAATGTTAGAGAGCGATTAATATTAGTGGACGCGGCAAGCATTCCAGTCATGTCTTCAATTAACATTATGTCCATGGCTGTGATAGTCTATACCAGCGGTTCTCAAACTTTATTTGTACGCGACCCACGTTCAAGTAAAAAAGTCTTTTACGACCCACTTAATATAATGGTGTGTATCAGAATGAAAAAAAAATGCTATGTAAGATTCATAAGCTTTCTACTATCCCATCCAATCTGGATGGGATTTTCCATAAAAAAAGCAAAAAGGCAAATTTTCGTACAAAAGATACACTATCAAAGAAAAAGGATTCCAATGTGTGTAAGTGGAATAATAATTAACCCAACACACAAATTACAAAGATAATTAAAAATGCGTTTAAAAACTAGGAAAACATAACTTTATAATCAGTGCAATTTCTGGCAAAATTTTTGATCGATGAAAGCATCTATATCAGGATTAAAACTGGAGGTTTACCCTCAGGGTTAACACACAAATTACAAAGATAATTAAAAATACGTTTAAAAACTAGGAAAACATAACTTTATAATCAGTGCAATTTCTGGCAAAATTTTTGATCGATGAAAGCATCTATATCAGGATTAAAACTGGAGGGTAATTTAGGATTAACACAAAAATTACAAAGATAATTAAAAATACGTTTAAAAACTAGGAAAACATAACTTTATAATCAGTGCAATTTCTGGCAAAATTTTTGATCGATGAAAGCATCTTTATCGGGATTAAAACTGGAGGGTAATTTAGGGTTAATTTCCACCTTAATTCATTTTCAAAACACAATTCTTTCTACACTTGTTTTTCAAAAATTGCCAAGTACAAAAAGCATGTTCATATAAGTATGTTCTGTTAAACTCCACACTGTTAAAAATAAATCTGTGAATTCCAGGTGAAACTACCGGCAGCAATGTAGCCGAACTGTTACCATTCCGTAAGAAGATTTCCCGTTGTGGGACATACAAGAAAGGAAAACTCCGTTTGAAGAAGCGGTAACTTTCTGTTACAAAGTCTGATTTTTAATGATAATAATTTAATATAATTTTTAAAATTAATAAATCGATTAATAGTCAATGAATTCGAAATTACCGAGTGATTTTAAGCTGCTATGTTGTTTTACGTATTATTATTATTTCGCAATTTAGTTCACGCCGTCCTCAGGATCGAACTCGGGATCTTTTGACAGCGGAATAAATCCTTACTAACCGAGCCAAAGCTGCTGATACCTAGTTGTACAGAATATGTCTTTTATGAGTTAGTGGGAAAATCTGTTGTGCTTTTTAAAGATTTCCTTTCAAAAACATTCTTTATAATATTTGTAAACAGTTTATTTTATTTTATTTTAGATTGATGCATAATGCTTATTATTTTTTAAAATCAATTTTTATTTTTTAAATAGTTTAAATAAAAAAAATCACTGTTTAAAACCACTGTTTTTTTTTTTTTTTTTTTTTTTTTTTTTTTTTTTTTTTTTTTAATGAATGAATGAATGAATGAAAAAAACTTTTCATTAACAACTTTTTTTTAGAAAAATAATGTAATAGACAATTTTTTGAAATTGTCGTACACTATTTATTTATTTATTTATTTATTGGCTAATTAATTAAAAGATTTTTTAATAAGAAATAATAGAAAAATAAACAGAAAAAATGTATATTAAAAGGGACTTTTTATGTTTTAATTTTTTCTTGCCGACAGTGGGATACGAACCCACAATCTGCGCTCGCAGGCTATTAGCGGTATGGTGCCTTGACCACTCGGCCACGGAGCCCCTTACACAACCGTGTGTCTCCGTTTTTTGTTTTTATTTCCACCCATTTCGTTATTTTCAGGAAATATGGTGGGATTTGCTGATTTGTAACGGACAATGCCCTTTTGTTGTGAAAAGGGACTTTTTCTGTGAAATTCAGGAAAAAAATATTCGTGAATTTCAGAATTTTTTTAACAGTGCATGAAGAAATTCAAAGCTCATTTAGGTTTCTGGATATTCTGCTCGTAAGTTTCTTCATATGAAAATTAAGGAATTTCCCTTGAAATATTATTTGCTATTGATTTTTATTTTTCTTAACAGATAAAATACAAAATGTATTTTTGTGACAAACTTTGCTTTTTTTCCGCCTCCTACTAAAATAGCAGCCGCGACCCACAGTTTAAAACCGCTTTTCTATACAATTAATCAGGTTAATTTTAATCTATCAAAGTAACTTCAGTACAAGAGAGAGAAAAAAAAAAGATTAAATCTCCTACATCACTCGAGTTATGCGCCAAAATTTTGACCTCAAAATATAGATAATAGCAGCACTAGTGTGAGTGTGGCAGCTGATTGGAAATATTGGGTCGTTCTGAGAGTCGTGTCCATTTAGAAAAATCAATTCGTGTTGGAAATTCTGACCATTGATTACTAAACATTAGATATCGGAAACGATACCTAATAATTAAACGATAGAATTTATTGATACGAATTATTTTTTTCAAACAAGGCTCGACTTTCCGAACGACCCAATAATTTGTCACTGTTCCACCACGGCAGATTGTATCAAAGTTTCGTAAAGGTCGGACAAAGTTGCCGAGATAGACTGTAATTATTCCTCATGGACACGTATTATGTCAGATTTTTTTCATGCAAACCATGTTGCCAATGACAGCTGTAAAAATGTTTATCGTTAGTTATATTTCTGGAATATAAAATTTTCGAAGTCTTGTATAGTTTATTATCAATTTAGAAATTAAACAATTTTTTAATAAAAATTATAAACATCATTTCTAATTGTCAATAAAATCCTTAAACAATAACAAAACTTTAAATGAATAAATTAATTAAAATTAATCACAATAAGAAAAGAAATAAAAATTGAGGCGTCCCAGTCATGTCTTGCGTTAGAGTTATGTCCATGACTTTAATTATCTATAACTATTTCTCGAGGATATGTATTGCGCCAAGTTTTTCAATGCAATCCATGTTAATGGCAGCTATCAAAATGTTTAATTTCAGTTATAGTGCTGAAATATAAAAATTTTGAAGCCTTGTATACACTGTAAAAAAAAATTCAAGAGGTTACTAAAAATTTTTTAGTAAATTTGTATTCCACAGAATTTTTTAGTAACCACTACAAACTTTTTTTTTGCAAGTGAAACAAGCATTTCTTTTGTAAACTGAACAAAACAACTTTTTGTATAACTAACTTAAAATTTTTTAGTATGAGCCACCAAGCAAATTTTAGTAATAGCTCCAAAATTATTTTAATAGCCATTACGTGCGCCCGAAGGGCAGGAGGTTCCTTCGAGCTGCATCGAGACTTCTGAAGCGGAAGATTTTCGATTAAACTGAAACAGATGGCAGCACCAAACATTGCTAACAGCTCCGACAGGATTTTCATAATCCCTTTACTAATGAGTACTTACACTACATACATTCAGGGAGTATTTGGCGGTGGCCAGTATTGAACCCGTGACCTTTCTGTCTGGAGCCCATTACTATAACCACTATGTTATCAAGGCCATACCAAGTCTGTTTTAGTAATAGTTATTAAAAATATAAAACTATTAACTCTATTCGTTGCTAACTGTTTTCTAGTAATTCTTACAGATTTTCTTGTAACCGACTAAGATTACTAAAAATTTTTTAGTAATTACAAGGATCACTAAAGTTTTTTTAGTAGATCGACCCTTTTTTTTTACAGTGTAATTCTTTATCAATTTAAAAATTAAGGATATTCTCAACAAGTGCAAAACGTTTTGAAACATTTACAAATTCATTTTTTTTAACCAAAAGATATAAATTTGGTATGCCTGACTATAGAAGCAATTCCGAATCGAGCTTAGCTTTCCATTTTATGATAATAAATTTACCAATCGAGTTTTTCACGCATTTTTCTCCCTTTGTAAGATAGAATTTTCTGTTTTCGTGAGGAAATGTGATTCAAACGCCAACTTTGACGACTTGTTTTGAAAAATCAATTTTGTTTACAAAAAAAAAAAAAAAAAAAAAAAAAAAAAAACAGGAAAATGACTGTGATTCTAATTAGATAGTTTCTGACAATAATACCTTCAATCATCCTGTATTTCTGAACAAAAATAAATTAATATTTATGTCACAAAATTGTCCTATTTGAATTAAAAACACCTTTATACATTTCTTAAGAAAACTTATGAACTCCATTTCTAATTTTTAATAAAATTATTAAATGAGGGAAATTTCATAAAATTGATTACAGTGAAAAAAAAAAAAAAAAAAAAAGATAAAAATTCTTTCATTTAAATACAATAGGAGCAAAACGGTATATTTTATCTGCGTATTATTTAAACCTTTGCCAAAAAATTGCGAATTATAGCAATTACTGTTACTGCCCTTTTATTACTAAATTTATGCCTGCATTACTGGAAATTCTTCCAAAGTGTTTCAATTTTATGCTCCCCCATCAAACTATAAACAAGAGAAAATTGAATGCGATAGACTTCAATAAAACGTAATTCGCTTCGCAATAAAGTTATGTAGAATGAGTGTAAGAGAAAATGGGAATGTTTTGGATCGAACGTTGCACAAATTAAATTTTACTTTCTTCAACAACAATGTTACAAACTCTTTATGGCCAGTAATTTGTTACTTCTTTGTGGATTTTGTTTTTGCAATGATGATGAAATTTTTACATAAACATATATATATATATATATATATATATATATATAAACATATTTAGAGCATTTTTTCACTACTAGGCAAATTATATTTTCCAAATATTAAATTTATTTCCTAAGGTACAAGAAATAGAATGCAGAAATGTGAAGTATTAAATCGTAAATAAAAAAAACTTTCAATTCAATAAATCAAGTTGAAATTCTTGTTGTAAATTCCCCCTGATTTAAATGATTAAAATACACATAAAAAGCACAAAAAAATTAGTAAAATTACTTGCAAGTGCATACATATGATGAGAAATCTTTTAAAATGCTTTAAAAACACCTTAAAAATACATTAAAAGCCATTAAAAATCCAAAATGTTTTCATCCATTACACGGCCATCAAAGTAAGGCATCAATCTGGTCTTAATTTTTAATTATTATTACTATTATTATTATTATTATTATTGCGCTTTTTCGAGAAACATCTAGAAGAGGTCGTTGTAACTTAAAAGTTGTATGGCAGGTAAAATGCAAATAAATGAATCAAAATTCGAACAAAACAAATTTTCATCTATTGCACGACAATTTTTTGCAAACTCAATGGATAAACATTATAAAAGAATATTACTGCAATAAATAATAGTAAAGATATGGCTGGCAACGATGCACTATCTTGCGATATTCATGGAGTATGGAAAGATCTGCTACATAATATATAACTTTTTTTTTTTTTTTTTTTTGGTTAGAAATTTGTATACCTTTATGTGGCATTTCATCTGATGTACAATATTTAAATTACAAAAATTTATTCAAAACAATTATTGAATAACGACAAAGGTAAACTGATAATAGCTTTTAAATACTATTAATGAGGGTCATGTACAGATTGAAAACTTTTTAGGTTTTCGTGAATTTTAATATTTTTAAGATGTTTTCATGTACTTTAAATACATTTATATGTATACATTTGAAAATAATTTTAGTTCATTTATTTCTGTTTTTTATATGGATTTTAAAATTTACATTATTTACATACATATACAAAAAGAGAAACAACATATACTTTTATTCGCTTAACATTTAAATTCTTTACCAAACAATCCGCAAATATAGGAATAACTGTTTCTGCCCTTTTACTAACATAATATTAAATTTATGCCTGCATTACAGAAAACTCTTCTGATTTGTTTCAACTTTACGCTCCCCATCAAACCATAAACAAGAGAAAATTGAGAATGCGAAATTCAAGAACATGTACATTGCTTCGGTTAATAAAGTTGTGTAGAAGGAGTGTAAGAGAAAATGCGAATGCTTTGGATCGAAAGTAACGCAAATTTAATTTTACCTTCTTCAGCAACAATGTTAGAATCTCTTTACAAGGCTGCCACATGTGATTATCTTTTTATTCTAACTGGCACCGCTATTTTAAAAATAGAGACCTTTAATTAACTCTTTCATAACATTTGTAAGAAAAATATAGACAAAAATTTACATTAGAAAATTTCTGGTAGGAACAGAATATAAATACAGTCGCCCGTGGCAGCCCTGCTTTATGGCCAGTAAATTCTTACTTATTTATGGCTTTTGTTTTTTTGATGACGGTAAAAATTTTACATAAACATATAAACAAATAAAAAAGCATATTTATCGCATTTTTTCTATCAGGCATATTATCTTTCTTAAAAACAGAATTTATTACTTTCAGTACTGGAAAAATGTAGAATGATGAAGTAACAAATAGTTAATAGCAAAAACTGTTAATTTGTTAAATGAAAGTTAAAGTCCTTGTGATGAATTCATCTTGAGTTGAATGATGAAAATTTGCATAAAAAGCAAAAAATAAATAAATAAATAAAATAAAAAAATAATAAAATTACTTGTAAATGCATGCATATGATATCAAATTATTTAAATTCCTTAAGAAATACCTTATAAATATAACAAAATCCACTAAAAATACAAAACGTTATGGCCAACATCAAATTGGGATTAAATGTTATTATTATCGGTATTATTATTATTATTATTATTATTATTGTGCTAATTCAAAGAGTTCATTGTAACTAAAAAGTTGTAAGGCAGATAAGATGCAGATAAAGGATTCAAATTTCCAGGTAAACAAGCTTTCATCTATTACGCAACAATTCATTGCAATATTGATGGATATATGTTATAAGAGAATCTATTGAAATAATTACTAATAAAGATATGGATGGCAACGATGGACTATCAAGAAACATTCATGGGATATGGAAAGATCAGCTGCACAATAGATATAGTTTGTTTTGTTGGATATTTGTTTACCTGTATCTGACGTTTCATCTAAAGTACAGTATTTAATTTACAACAATTTCTTCTAGATACTTCTTGAATAAACGCAACAGAAAACTAATAACAACTTTTTAAAACCCACCGATAATGGTCGTGTAATAGCTCAAACTTTTTAAATTTTTAATGACTTTTAACGTTTTTTCTATGTATTTTTCATGTGTTTAAAATACATCTATATGTATGCAATTGAAAGTTATTTCAATACATTTTTTTCTATTTTTTATAATGTACTGAAAGGAAATTTTTTAAAGTTTTAATGACTTTTATATGATATTTTTCATGTATTTTATTTACATCTATATGCATACAACTTAAAGTAATTTTTGGTACATTTATTTGTATTTTTTATATAAACATTCTATTATTTACTTATATATACAGCTGGAGCAAAACAATACACTTTTATCGCGTAACATTTAAATCCTTTGCAAAACAATTGCTAAATATAGGAATTACTTTCTGCCCTTTTACTAACAAATATTAGATTTATGCCTGCATTACAGAAAATTCTTCTTATTTATTTCAATTTTATGCTCCCCCTCAGCCCATAAGCAAGAAAAAATTGAATACCATGGACCTTGATAAAATGTAATTTGCTTCGGTTAATAAAGTTATATCGAAGGAGTGCAAGAGAAAATGGAATTGTTTTGGATCGAAAGCTGCACAAATTTAATTTTACTATCTTCAACAACCGTGTTTCAATATCTTTATGGCCAGCAAGTTCTTACTTCTATGGCTTTTGTTTTTGTGATGTCAGTAAAAATTTTACATAAACAAATATCAAATATCAAATTATTTACAAATGCTATCAGTGATCTATTAAAATAAAATAAAATGGCAAAAAAACCTTTTAAATTTCGTGTGCTTTGGCGGCAACTTCATCAAAAACAAAAAATAATGAAAGAAAATTTTCACTAAAATAGCTTCAAATTAAAAATAAACAGAAAAACAAAAATCACGTGAACATGGGCATGGGCATATTGAAATAAACTGGAAAAATTAAAAATTAATAAAAGTTTTGCGAACGTGTTTTCTATACCAGTTGATCAGGGATGTAGAATGGTGAAGTTACAAATGGTATGACAAAAACTTTTGCTTCAATAAATTAAAGTTAAAATTCTTGCGATAAAATATTATAATTTGCATAAAAAGTACAAAACAATTTACTAGACTTATTTCAAGTACTTGTATGTTGTATCAAATTATTTAAAATGCATTAAAAGCACAGTAAATATGGATCAAAAACCATTAACAATCCTAAATGTTTCAGCCATCCCACGGCTGGCGTCAATGTTGCGTCAATGTTACTATTATTATTATTATTATTATTATTATTATTATTATTATTATTATTATTATTATTATTATTATTATTATTATTACTATTATTTCTCTTATTATTGCCATTATTCGTGAAATGATGCCCTATCAAGCGAGTTTCGTGCAGCATGGATATATTTGCTGCATAATAGACTAATACCTTTTGTTAGAATTTTGTATACTTATATCTGGCATTTCATTTGCCCTACATTGTAAAAAAAAATTATCCTACATAGATGTAAAGTTGCCAAAATCTGTATGCTTACTCACATTTTATCTTCACACTCTACAAAAAAAAGATGTAATTCTACAAAACATTTTTTTGTAAAACTACGGAAATCTGTAAACTTACAAATGAATCTACTAAAATGATAGTTATTTTACGAAAATTTAATCTGAAAATTGGTTGCCGTTACATAAAAAATTCTAGAAATCAGAGTCTCCTAAAACATTTTTAGTAACCTTACAAATTTTTTGATTTACAGTGCAAATCTGTATCTATTAAATGAATTTTTGCTGTTGCCGTTCCATAAAAAGTTTTAGTAATCGCAGTTTCCCAGAAAAAATTTAGTAACTTTACAGATTTTTTTTCTTTTTTTTACAGGGTACAATATTTTAATTACATGTATTTTCTTCTAGACAAATCTCGAAAAAGGGCAAAGGAAAACTAATAACAACATTTAAGTATTCACTGATGACGGTCATGTAATGGTTGAAAGCGTTTTAGATTTTGATGACTTTTAATGCTTTTTAAGATAGTTTTAATGTATCTTAAATATAGTTATATGTATCTTAAATATAGTTATATGTATGCAGGTGGAAGTAATCTTAGTAGGGGGAACTGGGGTACATTGATACATGGGGCCCATTGATACACCTCCTCTACTGATCACAGGATCATTACAGGAAGGTTCACAATAGCTCCAAAAGATGATGCTAGTGCACTCAACTACATGCAGAATGTCTTGGAATGATTCAGTTGTATGATGAAACGTGGTGGGTGCTTTATTGTTTTTGTAGGTAAAAAGTAAATTTAAGTTGTACAACTGAAATGATATGAGACAGCTGTTCTAGTGTTTTTAACCGAAAAGAATACTCTCCCTGGAAAGTAAAGCTACTCTTTATCAGTTCCTCATTTTTTTTGTTAGATAAATTATGAAGTATTGGATTTGAGACTCGTTTTATTCAAAATGCCTGTATGGGGCACATTGATACAGCCTTTGTCCGGGCACATTGATAAATCTAAATCCTTTGCTAGTTCATTTTTTCATTACCTTTATTATTTTTTTACAATATACTCCTTAATCCAAACATTTTTCGCTAAAAATTTTTAATATTAGTTGTTATTGAAGTGAAATAGCCCTAATTTCTTTATATTAGAGCTTTTTACAGTATTTTTGCAAAGTGAAGACGTACGAATTTACCTAACATTCAATGCTAGAACTAATAAAAGAAAAGAACGGCAACCTGGAAAATCTCAAATTTATATCGATTCTCCAGAGAAAAAAGTATTTTCGACATGAGAAATGTTAAGTAAGAGAAATAAGCTGCAGAACAGCAGAAGATAATTATATTATAAACAGAATTTTTAATAAAATTATCCTTTATTTTCTGTTCATAAACCGATTTACAAACAGAAAACCTGGCTATTTTTTTTCATCTTTCCTAAGAAAGAAGATAATGCTGGGGTTGAAGTATCACATATGATAAAGTTACCACAGACAACAATCAGACAAGGAACAGCCAGAACATCGGGTCATTATACATTTAATTTTGATTGCTTTAATATTGCTTACAAATGAAGTCTGGGTGATTTGAGTTTTTATAAATAATATAAACTGGTTTGCTAACTATTTTTCAATGAAAAATATGCATTGGTGTTATTTTGTCTCCATTTTTCCCAGACGTATCAAAGTGTCCCTTGAGGTGTATCAATCTGCCCCGGTGATTGGGTACATTGTTACAAATGACTTTTTTTTTTATTTTATTTATAAATTACATGCAAATATAATATATAAAACAACGATTGTGCATTTTTATAACACACTACACAGGTATTGCTGACATCACCCAAATTTCAAATAAGCTGAAATTTCTGTTTTGTGGATACCACACTGAGAAAAAAAATATGCCGCTTTCAACTAGAATGAATAGTTAGTCACTTTCTGAATCTCTAAATTAGAAATATAGATGTCGAAACTATGCGAGTAGGGTAAACAACTAAGCTGAATAGGCGAAATAACTTGACATTTCTAGTCTCATGTTTTCCAGGAGACGAAACGACATTGAACCGTTTCAGTAGCGAGAAATTATCTCTTGATTTTAGGAATGGTTTCTTAAGCTATAATTCTAGTTACTAAATCACATCTATTGTGTTCGCATCTATTTGAAGAGATTTTTAGATAAATTTGACAACAAAAATATAGGAAAACGTGCTTGAATTCTAGTAAGAGACTCTGGAACTCTCTAAGAAATGGAACTAAAATTTATAGGGATGACATGGAACTATTTTTTCTATAGCCATTACTTAGATTCTATATGCCAGAACCATATTTTTTTCTCAGTGCAAAAATATTCTTAGAAAAAAGTTATATCAATGTGCCCCAGTTCCCCCTACACTTATTTGTAATTTTTATATGTATTTTAAAAATTTTATTATTTGTATACATTTACAGTAGGAACAACATGATTCACTTTTATTCACGTAACGTATCTTTACCAAACAATTCATAAATATAGAAATTACTATTTCTATCATTACTATATATGCCTGCAATACAGAAAATTCTTTTAACTTGTTTCAATTTTATGCTCCCTATCAAACCATAAACAAGAGAAAATTGAATACGTTGGACCTTCATAAAATGTAATTTGCTTCGATTAATAAAATTAGGTAGAAGGAGTATAACAGAAAACGGTAATGTTTTGGATGGGAAGCTGCACAAATTCAACTTTATCTTCTTCTACAACAATATTACAATCGCTTTATGAGCAGTAACATCTTACCTCTTTATGGATTTTGTTTTTGTGATGACGGTAAAAATTTTCCATAAACATATACATATAAGTAATCATGTTTAGTGGTTTTTTTTTTTTTCTATCAGACAAATTATATTTTCTAGCAAAATTTTTTTTTTTCTATGGCACTCGAATAGAAAAATAGAATCGCGAAGTAACAAATGGTAAATGCCAAACACCCTTATTTCAACACGTGAAGTTAAATTTTTTGTGGTAAATTCACCTTGAGTTAAGTGAATTGTTACTAAAAATACTTTCATATATGTACATATGATATAAATTTTTTCAAATAGATAAGAAATACCTTAAAAATTCATTAAAAAAATGACAAATCCAAAATGTTTTCAGCCATCATGTAGCAAGTATCAATGTAGGCTTAATTATTATTATTATTATTATTATTATTATTATTATTATTATTATTATTATTATTATTATTGCACTTATTATTAGAGCTATTCTTACCAAACTCAAAATATATATATATATATATATAACAAATTTATTTATTTATTTATTTGCCAAAATTGACCTTATACTATATTCATTTCCTTTTAAGAATATTCCGTACTTATTTCAACATATTAAATTAAAATCTTTTTACTAGATCCAATCTATTAATTTTTATAGAAACGATATAAATTCATAATTCGCCTTAACACGTTCGCTGCCGTTCGCGCGATATGGCGCCAATATTAAGGAGCCACTCACGCACCAGCGCGTGATGTGGGGGGATGTCCAATAGCCAGTCACGTGCTGGCGCGGGAAAATCTTTAATTGATTCTTTGTTATAAAAAGGAAATCGGCATCTGGGAAAAACCCACTTCTACAGTGCGCCATTATCTATCATCACATCTTCATGTAAGTGGCAGCGAACGTGTTAAAAAACATTTATTCCAATATGCGTAAATTTGAAAAAATGGCTCTAAATTTAAATATTCTTAATTAAACTTTATCGCCTAAAATTCTCAAATAAACTCATTTTTTTTCTTATTTTTATCAATCCTTTTTAAGAAAGTCCTATTAAATTTATTCCGAAACCATACATTTCAAAAATATCATTCTTTTTATTTATTTTTATTTTTCCTCTGCGTTTGATATTTGTTTCGTATCAATAAATTCATTTATTTTCATTTTGTTTTAAAATATCGTCTGCAAGATATTCAAATTCTGACTTTGATTATAAATTAGTTAAATAAAAATCTTTTAAAATAAAAATTATCGTCTGAAAAAAATGTTTAATCTCAATGCTGGAAATAAAATCCTGTTTACATGGAAAAATCATGGTTAGAGAATATAAAATCTTCTGGAAATTTTTGGTTTTATATTTAAGAAGGAAGCTAAGAGATGATGAGGGATATTATTTCCATTTTTCAAATGACTTGGTTAAAATGAATTGCGGAATAATGTTTTTATGAGGGAATATTCTTTTTCTTCTTCTTCTTCTTCTTCTTTTCGAAGATTGCAAGAGAGCTTGCAAGAGAGCATGTCCCGCTCTATATGCCTGCATTCTAATAAACTTTTTTCGAGTAGCCAATGTGTAATTGAATGAAGCATCTTTATTTATTTATTTATTTTCCCTCGCTGACCATGACTATGTGCTTAAAAAGGGGGAAACCAGTGATGATGCTTCTAGCGTATCACTTCAAAAATGTCACGTATATATTATAACAAAATACACTGAAATAATTGATAATAAATATATGTCTGGTTACCATGTACTAATGTTCGATATTCATGGAGTATGGAAAGAACTGCTGAATAATAAAGTTTTTTTTTCTTTTTTTGCGTGAAACTTACATACCTACATCTGGCATTTCATCTGACCGATAATATTTCAATCACAATAATTTCTTCTAGAGAATTTCGAATACGCGCAACGGAAAACTAATAACAATATTTAAATATCCCGCTGACGACGGTCGTGTAATGGTTGAAAACGTTTTGAGTTTTAGTGATTTTTAATGTGTTTTAAGATATTTTTAATTTATTTTAAATACATTCTTATGTATGGAACTGAAAGGATTTCCCGTACATTTTTTTTCTATTTTTTATATGGATTTTAAAAACTATATTATTTGCATGCATATACAGTAAGAGAAACGCTTTGTATTTTTATTCGTGTAATATATAAATTATTTACAAAACAATCCGTAAATATAGGAATTAATGTTTCTGCCCTTTTACTAACATTATTTTTAAATTATGTGTGCATGACAGAAAATTCTTCCAACATGTTTCTATTTTAGTCTCACAATCAAACAGTAAACAAGAGAAAATTGAATACGGTGGACCTTTATAAAATGTAAGTTGCTTCAGTTAATAAAGTTATCTGGAAAGAGTGTAAGACAAAATGGGAATGTTTTGGATCGAAAGCTACACAAATTTAATTTCACCTTCTTCAAAAACAAAGTTACGATCTCTTTATGGCCAGTAAGTTTTTACTTTTCTATGGATTTTGTTTTTGTGATGAAGATAAAAATTTTACATAAACATATATATTTAAGAATAAATAAACATATGAAGAAAACATATAATGAATAAACATATTTAGAGCGTTTTATTCTATCAGGCAAATTATATTTTTTAGAAATAAAATTTGTTCCATATGATCTTGAAAAAAAATGTAGAATGGTAACAAATGGTAACTGACAAAACTCTTATTTCAATAAATGAAGTTGAAATTTATGTGTTAAATTCACCTTGAATCAATTGAATAAAATTCATACAAAAAGCCCAAAAATATTGCTAGAATTTCTTGCACGTGCATACATATTATATCAAATTATTTAAAATGCTTTAAAATACCTTAAAATTGCATTTAAAACTGTAAAATACAAAATTTTTTCAACCATTACATGGCCAATATGTATATGGTCTTAGTTATTATTATTATTATTATTATTATTATTGTTATTATTATTATTATTACTGCACTTATTCGTGAAAAGTCTAGAAAAGATCGATCATTGTAAATTAAAAGCTACAGGGAAGATACAAAGCCTATAAAGTTATTCAAATTTCCAACAAAACAAGCTTGCATCTATTTAGCAGCAATTTTTTGCAAATTAAAAGAATGTCTATCATAATAAAATCTACTGAAATAATAACTAATAAAGATATAGCTGGCAACGATGTACTATTTTTCAATATGGGAAGATCATAATAGATAAATTTCGTTTTTTAGAAAATTTGTATACCTATATCTGGCATTTCATCTGACGTACAAGATTTAAATTACAACAATTTCTCCTAAACAAGTTTCGGATAAACACAAAGGAAAACTTATAACAACATTTATAAACCCACCGATGACGGTCGTGTAACTTTTGAAATGGTTTCAACTTTTGAAAGTTTTAATCATTTTTAATGCTTTTTTAGATATTTTTCATGTATTGTTGAATCATCTATATGTATGCAACTGAAAGTTATTTCAGCACACTTTTTTTATATTTGTTATAATGTACTGAAAGGAAACTTTTTTACTTTTAATGGCTTTTAATGCTTCTTTTTAGATATTTTTGAGGTATTGTAAAATATCTAAAACATCTGTAAAAACATGTGCGCAACTGAAAGTTATTTCAGTACATTTATTTACATTTTTTACAGTGTACTGAAAGGAAACATTTTTAAGTTTTAATGACTGTAATGCTTTTTTTCGATACATTTCATGTATTTTAAATACATCTAGATTCATACAGCTGAAAGTAATTTTGGTAAATTTATTTGTATTTTTATATGAATATTAAATATTCTATTATTTACATACGTTTACAGTAGGAGCAACATGATACACATTTATTAACGTAGCATTTAAATTCTATACCAAACAATCCATAAATATAGAAATTTCTGTTTCTACATTTTTACAGACATAATACTAAACTTATATTTGTATTATAGAAAATTCTTTCTGTTTGTTTCAATTTTATGCTCTGCATCAAACCATAAGCAAGAGCAAACTGAATACGGTGGACCTCGATAAAATGTGATTCGCTTCGGTTAATAAAGTTATGTCGAAGGAGTATAAAAAAAGATAAAAATTCTTTCATTTAAATACAATAGGAGCAACATGGTATACTTTTATTCGCGTATTATTTAAATCCTTTGCCAAAAAATTGCGAATTATAGCAATTACTGTTACTGCACTTTTACTAACGTACTACTAAATTTATGTCTGCATTACTGGAAATTCTTCCAAACTGTTTCAATTTTATGCTCCCCCATTAAACCATAAACAAGAGAAAATTGAATGCGGTAGACTTCGATAAAACGCAATTCGCTTCCTTTAATAAAATTATGTAGAATGAGTGTAAGAGAAAACGGGAATGTTTTGGATCGAAAACGACACAAATTTAATTTCAACTTCTTCAACAACGGTCTTACAATCTCTTTATAGCCAGTAAGTTCTTACTTCTTTGTGGATTTTCTTTTTGTGATGGCGATAAAATATTTACATAAACATATATAGAAATAAATAAGCATATTTCGAGATTTTTTTTTTTCCTATCGCTCAAATTATATTTTCCAGAAAGAAAATTTGATTCCTATGGTACTCGAATACGAATGTAGAATGACGAAGTAACAGGTGGTAAATGACAAACACCCTTATTTCAATAAATGAAATTAAATTTTTGTAGTAAATTCTCTTTGAGTTAAATGAGTAACATTCATACACAAAACAGAAAAATATTACTAAAATTAGTTTCAAGTGCGTACACATTTTATAGATCATATTTTATCAAAATTATTTAATTCATATCAAATTATTTTAAATAGATAAATATACCTTAAAAATTCATTAAGAAAATGACAAATCCAAAATGTTTTCAGCTATCGCATAACCAATATAAATGTGGGCTTAGTGATTATTATTATTATTATTATTATTATTATCGCGCTTATTCTTGAAACATCTAAAAGAGGTCATTGTAATTTATAAGCTATTCGGCAGATAAGATGCAGATAAATCATTCAAATTTCCAGATATACAAGATTGCATTTACTATGCAGCAATTCTTAACAAACTCAGTATATATCTATTAATAGAAAATATGCTGAACTAATTGATAATGGATATATACTTGGCTACGATGTGCTATTATTGGAAATTCATGGAGTATGGAAAGATCTGCATAATAGATAAAGGTTGTTTTGTAGGAAATTCGACCTATATCTAGCATTTCGTCTGAAGTACAATATTTAAATTACAACAATTTCTTCTAGACAATTCTCGAATAAACGCAAAGGAAAACTATTAACAACAGTTATAAACCACCGATGATGGTCGTGTAATGTTTGGAACTTTTTAAATTTTTAATGACTTTTGATGCTCTTTTAGATATTTTTCATGTATTTTAAATACATCTATATGCATACAATTGAAAGTCATTTCTGTACATTTATTTATATTTTTTATAATGTACTGAAAGGAAACTTTTAGAAACTTTATAATGACTTTTAATGTTTTTTTTAGATATTGTTCATGCATTTTAAATACATTTATATGAATATAACTTGAAGTAACTTTAGTACATTCATTTGTATATTTTATAGAAATTTTAAAACTTCTATTATTTACATACATGTACGGTACACTGTAAAAAAAATTCTGTAAAGGTACTAAACATTTTCTAGGAAACTGGGATTCCAAGAACTTTTCATGTAACGGTAACAGGAAAAACCCATGTAACCGATTCTAAAACTTGAATTTTTGCTGTTACCGTTACAGGAAAAGTTCTAGGAATCCCAGTTTCCAAGAAAAAGTTTAGTACCTTTACAGAATTTTTTTTACAGTGTAGGAACAACATGATTGATTTTTATTCGCGTATCAATTAAATTCTTTACCAAACAATCCATAAATACAGGAATTAGTATTTCTACCCTTTTACTAAGTTAATATTGAATTTATTCCCGCATTACAGAAAATTCTTCTAACTTGTGTTAAGTTTATGTTCCCCCATCAAATCATAAACAAGAGAAAATTTAATACGGTGGACCTTGATAAAAAGTACTTAGCTTCGGTTAGTAAAATTAATTAGAAAGAATGTAAGAAAAAATGGGAATATTTTAGATTGAAACTGCACAAATTTAGTTTTATTTTCTTCAACAATAATGTTACGAACTCTTTATGGGCAGTAATTTGTTACTTCTTTATGGATTTTGTTTTTGTGATGATGATAAAAATTTTACATAAACATACATATATCTAAATTAATAAACATATTTAGAGCTTTTTTTCTACTAGGCAAATTATACTTTCTAAAAATGAAATTTATTTTCTAAGGTACAAAAAATATAATGAGAAATGTGAAGTATTAAATAGTAGATGAAAAAACTTTTAATTCAATAAATGAAAGTTGAAATTCTTGTGGTAAATCCCCCTCGGTTTAAATGATTAAATTACGTATAAAAAACTTAAGAAAATTAGTAAAATTGCCTCCAAGTGCATACCTATGATAAGAAATTATTTAAAATACCATACAAATACATTAAAAATCATTAAAATTCCAAAATGTTTCCAGCCATTACAGCATCATTACACTTAAACCATCAATGTGGCCTAAATTTTATTATTATTATTATTATTATTGTTATTGTTATTGCGCTTGAGTAATGAGGTAAAAGTTTAGATAAAAAAGTTGGCATCAAATTTTGATGGAATGAAAAAGATTTTTTTAGAGAGAATGTTTATATGTTTTTTTGTGTCGTGCGTATCTTAAGTTTTATGGAAGAATTATGCTATTTTTATGAAAAGGCACGCATAAATGGATATAGGATCATCTTTCCAGTTTAAGTACGATGATCAGAAATTATCAAGGTAAAAGGAATTTATATTTTGTACATATTATACATTTTGTACAGATTATGTAAATAATTTGAATTGAATATTTCTTCATACTATAATTCTAAGTATATAATAAAATTTATTAAAAGAAAATTCAAGAATAATTAGAGTATTTTTGAACCTAAATAATAAAGTTTTGATAGTTTACAAAACAGAAATCTACTAATAAACTGAAATAATTACTAATATATATATAGCTAGACACAAAGAACAATCAGGCAATATTCATGGAGTAAGGAAAGATCTGCTGCATAATACATAAAGTTCGTTTTCTTGGAGATTTGAGTAGCAATATCTGGCATTTTATCTGTCTATCAAGATTTTACTTACAATAATTTTTGATGAACAATTCTCAAATAATCACAAAGTAAAATTAATAACAAGATATAAGTCACAACTGACGATGGTCGTGTAACACTTGAAACCTTTTTGAGTGTTAATGTATTTTAATGCAATTTATGATATTTTAATGCATTTAAAATAAATTTACATGTATGGAACTGAAAGTAATTTCAATACATTTATTTGTGATTTTATATGAATTTTAAAAATTCTATTTTTTACATACATGTATAGTAGGAGCAATACGATGTACTTTTATTCACGTAACATTTGCTTTACCAAATTCTTTACCAAATATAGGAATATAGGAATTACGGTTCAGCACTTTTACTAACATAATATTAAATTTATGCCTGCATTACAAGAAATTCTTCTAACTAGTTTTAATTTTATTCTCCCCATCAAACTATAAACAATAGAATATTGAATACGGTAGATCTTGATAAAATTTAATTCGCTTGAATTAATAGAATTATGTCGAAGGAGTATAAGAGAAAACAGGAATGTTTTGGATCAAAAACGACACAAATTTATTGTTACCTTCTTCAACAACAGTGTTTCAATCTCTTTATGGCCAGTAAGTTCTAATTTCTTTATGGATTTTGTTTTTCCGATGATGATCAAAGTTTTGCATAAACATACATAGAAATAAATATACATATTTAGAGTATTTTCTTCTATCATAAAAATTATATTTTCTAGAAATAATTTTTTTCTATGGTACTCGAATAGGAATGTAGAATAGCGGAGTAACAAATAGTAAATTACAAAAACTCTTATAAATGAAAGGTAAAATTCTTGCGGCAAATTCACCTTCAAATAAATAATTAAAATTCGTATAGAAAGCAGAAAAGAAAGTATTAAAATTACTTTTAAGAGCATACATATGATATCAAATCATTTAAAACTTATTATAAATATGGTATTTTAATAGGAATGTAGAATGGTAGTAAAAGACAAAAATTGATACTTCAATAAACGAAAGTTTAAAATATTGTGGTAAATACACCTTGAAATAAATGATTAAAATTCGTATAAAAAGCACAACACATTTTACTAAAATTATTTTAAAGTACATGTATATGATAACAGGTTATTTAAAATACATTGAAAATGCCTCAAAAATACATTAAAAATCCAAAATGTTTCAAGACATGGCACGGGTGGCATTAATGTAGCATAAATGTTACTGTTATTATTATTGTTATCATTATTATCATTATTAATATAATTATTATTTCTAATATTATTGCGCTTCTTCGTAAATTGATGCCCTATCATACGATTTTCACGGAGTATGGTAATAATTGCTGCACAATAGTCAAAATTCTTTTTGTTAGAAATTTGCATACCTACAAATGGAATTTTATCTGACGTACACTATAAAGAGAATTCTGTAATACTACAGATGTAAAGTTGGCAAAATCTGTATGCTTACTAACATTTTATCAAAACACTCTACAAAAAAAAGATGTAAATCTACAAATGAATCTACTAAAATAATAGTTATTTTACGAAAATTTCATCTGAAACTGGATATTCGTTACATGAAAAATTCTAGGAATCCCAGTTTCTTAAAAAAAATGTTTAGTAACCTGACAGATTGTTTGATTTACAGTGCAAATCTGTATCTCTTAAATAATTTTTTGCCGTTGCATAAAAAGTTCTTGTAATCGCAGTTTCCTAGGAAAATGTTAGTAACTTTACAGATTTTTTTTCAATGTATACTATTTAAATTACATGAATTTTATTCTACAGAAATTTCGAAAAAGGGCAAAGAAAAACTAATAACAACATTTAAATACCTACTGATGAAGGTCATGTAAGGTTGAAACAGCTTTAGGTTTTTATGACTTTTAACTCTTTTTAAGATATTTTTAATGCATCTTAAATACATTTATATGTATGCAATTTTAAGTATTTTTAGTACATTTATTTGTATTTTTTATATGAATTTTAAAAATTCTATTTTTTACATACATATACAGTAGGAACAACACGATACACTTCTATTCGCGTAACATTTAAATTCTTCCCCAAACAATCAATAAATAATCTATTTGTACCCTATATGGACAGGACTCTCAATATGGACACTCCTAATATTTTTAAAGGTAATAATTTTGATCGAGAACAAAATTATTCGCGAAGAAAAGCAGTTGAAAAGATAATTAAGACTGGAAAGTGTAAAAAAGCGCGCTGTTCGCCATTTAGGAGAAAACTTGTTATTTTGAAATGTGCTGATCTTAATGACTTCTAAGCTTAAATTCTTATTAGATATGGTAAAATTACATTAAATGTTGAAAAGTGGAGCATTTCAGATAGCTAATAAAACATATTTTCGATAGCTATTGCATATTTTGCTTAAAAATATTTTCCTTATTCATTTGTTACAAGATTTAGTGAAACTATGCCCGGTTCCCAATATGGACAACTTGTGTCCCCATCGACTACAGCTGTAAGAAAGAAGAAAATTCAACGTTGCCAAGCAATAAATTGAAAAGGCATCATAGTGGTAAAATCTTTGTTCAACAAGATGCCATTTGAACAATCCCCCAAAAATCTTCCTCCGAAAAACCCTTGCAGAAAAATAAAAACAAGCCCCCCTCCCCCCAGTTGGATATCTGTTGACGAAATTGTAGGTACCAATGGTATGACTTCCTCAACAAAACAGAGCTGGTACTGCTTTTTTTGCAGTATTGATGCTTTTTCAAACATGCGGCCATGAGGATTATGTGGGACTTACTGCCCATGGTGAAAAAGTTTCTATTTGTCCATGCTGTGAGGACTGGGTAATAACAGATGTAAATTCGCAGACAGATGCAATAAAGCTAAGCAAAACCAACAATATTACTTCATAATATTTACTAGCAACTAAGGGGCTTTGCATGGGTCTTCGAATGGTAAAAACCGAGAATGCCCCCCCCCCTTTCTAAAATGAATGTTCTGAAGATATTTACTGTCCCCCCCCTCCTCCTCGGAAAACTTTAAGATACTTTTTTTCCTTTCCTCTAAAATTCCTTTGAAAAGTAGCTGTTTCATACACACTGTGTAGAAAGTCAATAAGGAAACACCTGTCCCTAATAGGGACAGGTAGTTCCTTATATGGACACTTGTAAACATTTTTTTGTTTTAATCATTTAAATTAAACCAGAACAATTACAAGGTCGTTAGTCTTAATAATGATAGTCAATAGTCCAAGGATAGTGGTCACATATTTTTGGAGTCCTATGACTTGTACATGGGGGTAAAAAAAATACATTTTCGTTAGGGTGTCCATATTGGGTACAGGTACCTTATGAGAATTATTATTTCTACCTTTTTACTAACATAATATTAAATTTATGTCTGCATTACAGAAAATTTTTCTATCTTGTTTCAATTTTATGCTCCCCGTCAAACCATAAACAAGAGAAAATTGGATACGGTGAACCTTTATAAATTGTAATTCGCTTCGATTAATAAAATAATGTCGAAGGAGTGTAAGAGGAAACGGGAATGTTTTGGAATGAATGCTACACAAATTCAATTTTACTTTCCTCAACAACAACGTTAAAATCGCTTTATAAGGCTTTATGGTGAATTCTTACTTCTTTATGGATTTTGTTTTTGTGGTGACGATAAAAATTTTCTTAAACATATATATATATAAATAAATAAACATATTTACAGCATTTTTTCTACTAAGCTAATTATGTTTTCTAAAAATGAAATTTTTTTCCCTAAGGTACAGGAAATAAAATGTAGAAATATGAGGTATTAAATGACAAAAACTTTTAATTCAATAAAGTTGAAATTCTT
Organism: Maratus speculifer; assembly: GCA_964019185.1. Classification (NCBI taxonomy): domain Eukaryota; kingdom Metazoa; phylum Arthropoda; class Arachnida; order Araneae; family Salticidae; genus Maratus; species Maratus speculifer. The sequence continues at coordinate 3,204 of CAXHSM010001236.1, read as the reverse complement.
GCGTTAAATTCCCCTTGATTTAAATGATTAAAATACGTATAAAAAGGCACAAAAATTAGCAAAATTACTTGCAAGTGCATACATATGATAAGAAATTATTTAAAATGGATTAAAATTACCTTAAAAACACATAAAAAACCATAAAAATCCAAAATGTTTTCAGCCATTACGTGGCCACCTCACTTAAGCCATCAATGTGGGCTTAAATGCTATTATTATTATTGTTATTATTATTATTATTATTATTATTATTATTATTAAAATGTTTTAATGTACTTTAAAAACATTTATATGTATACAACTAAAAATAATTTCAGTTCATTTATTTCTATTTTTTATATGAATTTAAAAATTCTAATATTTACATATATATACTGTAGGAGCAACATGATGCACTTTTATTCGCATAACATTTACATTCTTTACCAAAAAATCCGAAGATATAAGACTTACTGTTTCTACCTTTTTACTAAAATAATATTAAATTTATGTCTGCATTACGGAAAACTCTTCTAACCTGTTTCATTTTTATGCTCCCCATAAAACCATAAACCAGAGAAAATTGAATACGGTGGACCTTGATAAAATGTAATTCTTTTCGGTTAGTAAAATTATGTGGAAGGAGTGTGAGAGAAATCGGGAAGGCTTTGGATCGAAAGCTACACAAATTCAATTTTACCTTTTTCAACAACAATGTTACAATCTATTTATGCCCTGTGAATTCTTACTTCTGTATTGATTTTGTTTTTGTGATGACGATAAAAAAAAATTACATAAACATATGCATAAATAAACAAACATGTTTACAGTATTTTTTCTATTAAGCTAATCATATTTTCTAAAAATAAAAAATTACTTCCTAAGGTACAGAAAATAGAATATAGAATTGTGAAGTATTAAATAGTAAATGACAAAAACTTTTAATTCAATAAATGAAAATTGAAAATCTTGTGGTAAATTTCCTTGATTTAAATGATTAAAATATGTATAAAAAGCACAAAAATTAGTAAAATTACATTCAAGTGCGTACATATGATAAGAAATTATTTAAAATGGATTAAAAATACATTAAAAGCCATTAAAAATCCAAAGTATTTTCAGCCATTACACGGCCACCTCACTCAAGCCTTGAATGTAGGCTCTATGTATGTATGTCTTGAATGTAGGAATATAGTTTCTCTAACTATAACCGTAACCGTGAGCGCCATTTTGTTGCCGTTCAGAAAATCTCGAGCTCATACCTCTGAATAGCTATATCTGAAATTTCACCTCGATCGGTTGAACGGACTGGCCGCTAGAGCTCCATATATCGGCAAAGTTTCTTTATGACCACCCCTTACTTTAAATACATTCATATATATGTAACAGAAAATAATATCAGTTCATTTATTTCTATTTTTTATATGGATTTTAAAATTTACATTATTTGCATACATATACAATAGGAGAAACCCGATATACTTTTATTCGCTTAACATTTAAATTCTTTACCAAACAATCTATAAATATAGGACTTACTTTTTCCGCCCTTTTACTAACGTAATATTAAATTTATGCCAGCATTACAGAAAATTAGTCTAACTTGTTTCAACTTTCTGCTCCAAACCATAAACTAGAGAAAATTGAATACGGTGGACTTCGAGAAAATGTAAATCGCTTCTGTTAACAAAGTTGTGTAGAAGGAGTGTAAGAGAAAATAGGAATATTTTGGATCGAAAGCTGCACAAATTTAATTTTACCTTCTTCAACAACAATGTAAGTCTTTATGGCCAGACGGTCTTGCTTCTTTATGGCTTTTGTTCTTGTGATGACGGTAAAAATTTTACATAAACATATATAAATAAAAAAGCATTTTTATTGCATTTTTTCTATTAGGCATATTATCTTTCTTAAAAATAGAATTTATTATCTACGGTACTGTGAAAAAATGTAGAATGATGAAGTAACAAATCGTAAATAGCAATATATTGAAAATACAAAATGTTGTAGCCAAAATGCAGCCGGCATGAAAATGGGCTTAAATGTCATTATTATCGGTATTATTATTATTATTATTGTGCTAATTCAAAGAGTTCATTGTAACTAAAAAGTTGTAAGGCAGATAAGATGCAGATAAAGGTTGGTTGGTTGTATAGGGTTTAATGGCGCAAAATCCCTTTAGGGACATGCTGTGCCAAACAAAGACAAAAAATATAAAAAAACATGGGGTTAAACAAACGAAATAGAAAAGGTTATCTGGATGGGGTATCCCATCCAGATATAGTCGGAAAACTGTAAAAACATATTTAAAAAAAATAAAGACAAGTATTTTGTAAAGGTGCTAATATCAAGAAAGGAATCTGGATGGGGTTTCCATCCAGATTGCCAAAAGAGGAATGTCAAAGTTAAAGTTTTAAAAGGTCCTAAATCATAAAATAAAAGCCTGCATGTTTTAAAAAAGCAAAGAGTGCCTCATGAGGTGTTTCCCCAATGAGGTTTGTCAATAGTGGTGATGAAGTTTTAAAATAGAGTCTATAAAGGTGCCGGAGACCCGGACAGTCCGTCAAAATATGATGAATTGAAAGATAATCAAAATGACAGTGTGGACACATGGGTGCATCCTCCCTTAATAAAAGATGTTTATGAGTCATCCTAGAGTGTCCAATTCTCAGACGAGTCAGAAGAACATCTGTTTTTCTTGGATAGTTCGGAGGCCAGGTCAAGATAATTGGTTTGATATAATGTAGTTTATTATTGATTTCTAAATTCCAACTTTCTTGCCAGTTATTATGAATAAAGTGGTTTATAATCAGTTTAGCGTCTGAGAATGGTACTTTATGGTATAATGGATTAAGAGCAAGTTTTGCCGCCTCATCTGCTTTTTCATTACCAGGGATACCCATGTGTCCAGGTATCCAGCAAAATAAAATATTGTAACCTCGTCTAGTCAATTTAATATAAAAATCCAGGATGGCAGTGACATAAGTATGTCTTTTAAAAGATTTAAGTGCGTCAATAGAACTATTTGAGTCAGTATATATGATGAAGGATGTGTTACGATGATTAGATATGTGTACCATGGCTCTCTCTACTGCGATTAATTCAGCTGTAAATATAGAAACAGAGGGATGAAGCTGATAACTCAATGAAACATTATTATAAAAAACGCCACAACCAACTTTATTTCCACTCTTAGAGCCATCCGTATAAATATCGGTAAAATTC